>JAQGAZ010000899.1:0-41658 GCA_034692225.1 Polydesmus complanatus
AAAAATTATTTAAACTTTTTCAAAAATTATTTAAACTTTTTCAAAAATTATTTAAACTTTTTCAAAAATTATTTAAACTTTTTCAAAAATTATTTAAATTTTTTCATTATTTAAATTCAAATTATTTAAATTTTTTCTAGTATTTATGAACCGTACCAATTAAAAATTGACAATCAAGTTAAAATAACATTGTTGCGGCGATGGTGAGTGGCAAGCAATGACATTGTCTTAATGTGTGTGATTAGGCCGTGTTAGAACATACTGTAGGCTACATTAAAACAAATAAAGTTATAATAAACGTACGTTATAACTTATAAGGTACGTTAGTCATTATTCAAAAGAATACTGTATTATTATTTTACTTAAAGTGGTTCGTGTTTTTTCTCGTTCGACGTGTAGAAAGATAATTAAAAAAAAAAACTTCGGCAAAGAAAATCTTTCAAAATTTAAATATTGACCCCAAATAAATCCAATTTTGAAAATACATTGTACAGTATATAAACATTTCTCTTATTTATTGTACTTTACCAAACAAAACAATAAAATTAATTTAATTTTTTATAGTAAAATTAATTGCACATCAAATCTAATTTATCATTACAAATAATTATTGAAACAAAAGCAATTTTAAAAAAAAAATACTACCGGTTCTAAGCTTTTCATTTTAGAGTAATTGCATTACCTAAAATAAACACACAATTCTATAAATTCAATGGCAAACAAATTTTTAGATAAAAATTCAGTCAATATTTGCCAGTCCAGAAGATTATCGTTTTCAAAAATTACCAATTTTCGAGAAAATTTCTATTTACATAACGTATTCAACTACGGTAGGCTATTGTTGAAAATAAGCTTTCGAAAGATAAAAAGTCAAACTGCACTTGAAAATAATTTTTTATACGAGTATTATATAAAATTTCCTTAGCAACATCAAAGCTCGTAGAAACAAAATGCGATAATATCGATTATTCTTAATAGCAAAATTAGTAAATTTCTTATCAAACTTCCGTCATAATTATAAAGCAAATATTTATCTCGGTGCAATACAATGCCAATGCTTAGAAATGGAATGAAAGACTACTATATCTCCGCTTTCTAATTTAGTCTACAATGTCAATAATAAACAAAAATTCATATACAGTAAAAGTAAAGCTGCCAATATTCTAATTCCGGTAGTATAAATAATTTCAAATTTTTGCAAAGAAGCTATAAAACTAGTCCAAAAATAAAATTAATAATTTCGTTTTTTTAAAATTTCGCTACATTAATCATATTTTCTCCCGATTCTAAATAAAATCACCGTACTTACAATATCTAAATTGAAAATTTCGTTATACAGTAGGCCTACTAGTAATCATTTTAACACAATAATTTTTTAACTATTTATTCTTGCTATTCTTTTAAGAGGTTCGATGACGCCTCTACCGGATAGCGCACTTCAGTATTAACATTATTGTTATTTTTATTATTTTTCTTACTGTGTAATATTGTTGTTCGGTGGAAATTGTGTAATAAATAAACCTAAACCTATATGTAAGGTATAATTGTCTTTAAAAATTAATGCTGTAAGCTCATTAAAAATACTTGACAATTTTACTTTTAATCAAACGAACTAATTTTTAATACCAAATGAAAAATAATAACGAAAGACAAGAAATTACGGTATTATTGCAAAATGACGATCACTTGAAACTACATGTAAACTTTGGTTTCCAACTCATTTCGCCTCCATCAATTATTTTCAGACTAGTCTTAACTACAGTATTATTTTTTACTACTCCACATCAGTTAACGCCTTATTAAACTCGTATTTTGTCCTTTTCTTTAATTTCCCCATGCGTGTGAACCCTCTGCTAAAAAAAACCGCATACGTTCCCAGCGACATGGACTCATGGTCAAGTTTACGACTGTGGTAAACTAACGTCTGGGTGACATTTACGACGTTAAAATTACCTCAAGCCCCGCTACTTCGTTCACGATTAATCTCAATCGTCGAACATTGACGCAACAAACAGATAGCCAACGCACACCCGTTAAAAACCCCCAGCAAAAAAAAAAGAGTTTTATTTCAAAGTGCCTAATAATAATAAAAACTCTTTTAAAGATGACCCAAAGTTGGGAGAATTTAATTTATTTCATTTTTCCCCTGGGTACGGTACGACATGCTGCTTTAATAGACCTTCACAAAACAAAAAAATAATTTTGCACTTCTAATAATAATATAAAACGGTACGGTAATTCAAATTAATACAATAATTATTAGCTAAATGACCTTTTAAAATGTTAATCGATCCCGTTAACATCGAATAAAATATTCATTCCGTGACTAGAATGAACAATCGAATCAAAGTACATATTAGCTTCTTGGCATACAATGACGAAACCAAAATTCACTTACTCAAGTTTAATCCGATTACAACTTTTTTTTTAAAAAAGAAGAAAAAAATTCAGTTCAATCAACTTTTTTAATACTTAATATACAAGCGAACGATGAATTGTGAGGCAAAAAATCACAGTTACTTTATGCATATTAAAAAATAATAATAAAGCTGATAAACTCACCAGACTAAATTGAGAACAAACATGATGATGGTATCTGCGCATAAACATCCAATTTTATAACATCCGATTGAAGATCAAAACTCGAGGTCGTCAACAATAGATAAATCGTAATTAAAAAAGCTCGGCTCTGGCGTCATCAACAGCTGCTTCACAAATGTCACACTTCCGGCTTTTCCTCTATAAACGTCGAACACGTGGTTTACCATTTATTTTTAACTCTTTCGTATGCTCACGCATAATAATTATTTTAAAAATTATGATCTGCAGTATTGGCAGCTTCAGTGATACGGATTGTTATTACCAGCACATTTTTCTTACACCTCGTCGGAAAAAGTTTGACTATTGTTAAGTGAGTGATGGTTGCGAGAAGTAAAACTTAAAAAATTTTCGAATATCACGGAGCTGTATAATGTTATTGAAGTTGCTCGGCTCAGCTCCAAACGTGAGATCAGGCATGAGATGCTTCGTTCATCTATCGGTGGTTGTGACGTCAGCGCAAGGTTGGCCGAGTCCACGCCAACGCTCAGCAAAAACAGCTGTTGACGAGATTTTTACCAAAGGTTTTTTCACACGCCTTCTGACATAGCCCCGCCCTCATTTTAATCTCCTTATCAAAACACTTTATAATTACTGCAAAATAAAATCACACATTTTCTTCAGTTGTTTTTTAATCTAATTTTACCATTTTTAACTTTTGCCAACATTCAACGATTCACCCATTCAACTCTCGGAAGAGTGCGCCACCTATGCGATATTCTTAGAAACTCGTGCTATTTGCGCAGCGAATTTGAAGTTAAATCGTACCTAATATTAGAAAAAGAGGAGAGAGAAAAAGAGTGTATTTTGCCTGATTAAAACTGGCCATTTTATAGTTATGTAATTAACTTCAGTATAATTCACTAAATCCATTTAAAAGAGAAATGAATATCATACAACTTCTTTACGCCAGGATATTACAGGGTCTTTCAAAAAGAGTACAGAAAGCCAGTTTCATGGCCCAATATTTTAATAATTAAATACAATAAACAATTTTTACAAAACCACATGTTTTCTGTACATACTCAAGTTTTATTTGCTGCTTAATAGAAGTTAAATGTAGCCGCATTCTGCTACAAAGGCAACAAAAACGCGAAAATTAAATTCCCCATAGACTTGCATCGGCAAGAAAAAATGGCACGCAGTTAGGTCTGGGGACCTCACAGGAAAAGTTCAAACACCAAGGTCTTGTACCCCTTCCTACCAATCCATCGCAGAACGCCTTGTGCTGAAGGCTCGACAATTTTTTTTTTTTTTTTTTTTAATGTTAACAAACAATTGAATTTATGAGAGGAACGGTACAGCCACAGCCCTCATGTGACAACCATTCGAAAGTTAAGAAAACTTCTCTTTAAAATATTCACGAACAACAGCGATCAAGTCAGTGGATCGTGATTATGATGATATGCGTCTTAAATTGAGAAATTAACTTTTTGCGTTTTTGTGACCTGTGCGGCAGAGTGGGGCCTCATTTAACATTTATAAAAACGCAAATAAAACTTGAGCATATAATTACTGTATAGAAAACATGTGTTTTTATAGAAATTGTTTATTACATTTAATTATTAAAATATTGCTTCATGAAAGTAACTTGCATGTACCCTTTTTGTTTGAAAGACCCGGTATACTAGTAATACCAGAAAAGAAAAATCAAAAACTCAAGTAGCAAATTTTATAGACCATAATAAGTAATAATAAAATTTAACATTCTTGAAAATAATCTCATTGCCCGCGCTAGAGGGGGGAACCAGGACATTTACTCGGCCAAGCAAAAATGTGCCTCGCAAACGCGGCGCTTAAAATTCGTCACAATTTCCTCTTTTTAGAGACGGCCAAAAACTGTTGGCCTCAAGGCGGAAAATTTGGAAATCCGCCCCTGGAGTAAGTGTGATTAAAATATTGATGGGTTAAATACTGTACCCAATTACCGAAATTTGAGCTAAATTGTTAAAATCTTATTATTTTGTCAAAAAAAAAAAAAGGGGCTAAATTTGACACTTTCCCTAAAACTTTTCGCGCCTCGCAAGCTCGGTACTTGTTCATTACCACAATTACTACTCTAATGAAGAGAGGAGGCGATACAATCATGTATTTCAAAGACTTGCATCATACTAACAAAATCTACCCTAAATTATATGCTTCTTTCTAAAATAAAAAATGTGTACAGTACCTTTATTTAAAAAATATGTGTAGGCCTATTCTTAAGGGGCGGCAATTTGCCTTTTTGTCAGGAGCGGCCCTGATAATCTTTAAATGTTTTACGTTTAAATTGCCCGCTTCACGTTAAAAAGGAATAAAATATATTACATTTATCTTTTAAATAAGATATCGCAATTCCATTTTCATTTTATTACGGTAAATAAAAAAAAAACTCTCAAAAACGCTTAAATATTTGTCAGAAATTCCAACAACTCCGGTGACCGTCGCATCGCCATTTCACGAATTTTAAACATTTCCTGTTCATAAACTGCATTCATCGATTTTGTATTTCGTTCAAAATTATAAAACAAATTTCCTCAGAAAACTTAATAAAAAAATATCAAATGTTTTCCAGATAGATTTTCAAATTAAAGTAATGTTCGATTGAGCATTCACTTTTTTCCAATCTGCCGAGAACTCAAAAAACAAAGTTTTTACATCCGGAAACTTTGATGAATTCTCGTTTGGCGAATTGAAAGCCGAGAACATCCGTGTTAGGTGATTGTAAACAGACCGCGCTAAAATCATAAGGCAGTAACGGATATAAAAAAAAAAACGGTCTTATCAAATAACTCGGTCGACGTCCATATAAGGGCACCCTGCGCTTAAACACAATATACTACCCACGGCGAAATAAAATTAAAAAAAACCACGCTTCTTCAAACAACCTTTTCTTCACCAAACCTTATCGATTTCGCTAAAACTTAACACTAACTAAAATAACATCGAAGAAAATGCGCTAAGTAAAATAAAGCTTGAATTCAAAACTAAATAAATAAACACGTAGCCTAAAGTGATGCCGCATACAGCTTTAATAATCCTAATATTGCATTACCATGTTAAAATGCACTCATATTATTTGCCTAACAAAAACCTAACCAGTAATATACTGGATGGCAAAATAACAAGTGATTCTGATAATCTACTGTACCTTTATCTAACTTTATTTATTAATCGTAACTATCATAAAGCCCACAAAAACAATTTCACCTTGTATAGGGTGTCCCGCGGGTTACGCACACTTGGAACATGAATAAATCAGTTAATGTCAATGAAAATGCATTTATGTTTACATATTTACATTCGGCAACGTCTCCGATTGAATAATAATAATTAATAAAAAAAAACATATGCCATATGACCTCCCCTACTGAGTCGGCACGTATTAACGCACTCAACAAAATTTCCATTAACCATATGGCAGGTGCAGGCTGGACGCGTTAACACGTGCTGACTCAGTTAAGGAAGTCACATGTTCTTCTTTATTATTAAATCGGAGATGTTGCTGAATGTAAACGCAAATGTATTTTCATTGACATTATTTTGGTTGATTTATTTAATTTTCAAAAAGTGCGCAACCCGTGGGACACTATATAATTTCTTTAATCATTTATTAAAATATTAATAAAAAATATACAACATAACAAGCGCAATCTTAATTTTATTAATTTAAGCTGCAGCTGAATTTAAAAAGATAAGGTTTAATACACGTAGTAGAAACATTATTAGTGATTACCTCAAGTAATCATACCGTACCCAGGTACAGTGCCGCATTTACACTTTGAGAGATCACCATTGTACGGCCTCAGGAGAAGATGGGGGAGGCTGAGATTGGCGCATTTTGGTAAATTGTAATTTATTTGCAAAATTGCAAATTCATCTCTTTTTTTTTTTTTTTTTTTTGACAAAAATGAAACTGTACTCAGTCTGAAACCTCTAATTTAGACGCGTCTATGAGAAAATGCGGCGCCCCCAGGTAAATAAGGTGTAATGAATAATAAACAACTCAAATTCACAATATTATTTTGTCTTAAAGATTTAATATTATAATTCAATAATCTGTTAAAGTGCGATAGCTAAAATAAGCCCAAGCAAGTTCAATGCGGCAAAAACGGCATTTATTTCGGTATTAAAGTATACTTTTCTTTGGTAGAGTATTCGTAGGAATTACATTTATTTCCGTTTAATAATTTAATCGAACTTCCGTTTGTTGAGAACGAGATTAAGCCGTGTAATTCAGATTAAGAATTTAAGAACTACAGTGGCAACGAAAGATACATAAACGATGCTTTTGTAGGACTGTTGTTAACAACCAGGTAAGCGTCAAACGAATAACGAAAAATTGAAACTCATCAATAATTTCCGGAAATACAACTAAATCGCTCGCTCGGTGTTCTTTCACTTATTCACACTATCAAAACGTTGCAAAATCAATAAGATCACATGACAAAATAAGAAAAGCTAACAATTTTTTCTCAATAAATCTATAAACGGAAGGCATTATTTCGCTTTAGTACTGTACGAGCACTGTATATAGTTTTGACTATGTTCGTGTAAGACGTCAAATGCTTTCCGGTGGAACTGTCACTTTAAGCCATCAATTTATACCTTCATGTACGTTTACTAATAAAACGCTGAGTGACATCAGCACACATTTTCTATATACTGTACTCTACAACACTAAGCACTTTACTTAAGCGTGCAGTGTATATTCACTGGATGTGGAAACTAAGCAGATTAGAAAAGGTAGCTCCGTAGCCATTAATAAAATTATTGATACAACAAATTTTTCAGTTAAATATTCTATTCCCAATAAAATGAAATTAAGTGCAGGATAAAATAACTAAGTTAAGTAACATTCCTAGACCTTCCCTATTAATTCAACAGTATTACATGTAACTGTGTCCCCTTCCCCCCTCACTTTTCCTCTGCTATTATTGTTGCTGAGCTTTAAACTCTTGAAAGTAAATTTGAACATTCAAATATTTGAAATTGAATACAGAATTGCTGTGCCCATAGCTAAAAAAGTTTAAATAACTTTAAAGCCATAATTAACTCTGATGTTATAGGGCTGCCCTGTATAAATTTAATTTAAATAAAGCTCGCCGAGGCCCAGACCTCACATTTCCTACGGTATATTGGCTGGATGCCATTTACCTGATTGTGAGGTGCATGTATTGCTACGAGAGCTTTCACACACTCCAGACAATAATAAGGTGGTTGTCATGCTCCATTACTATGTGTCCAGCTATCATTTATTATCTACTGTAAATGACGAGAAAAACATTAGCGGTGTATTGAAGGCAATAAACACAGTCACACTAGCCGGTCATACTTGTCATGTTTTGTGAAAGAGTCAGAAGACAGACCTATTAATCAGTTTAATCTGTAGGCCTACACTGAAAATGTTGTCACGCTGACAATTTCGTTCTACTGAGAAATCCGATGTACGGGGCAATTTTAAGATGAAAGTTACATTGAATTTCGTTGTATGGAGAAACTTCAACCATAATAAATTTTAGAATTTCGTGGTTGAAAAATTAGAACTTATTTCGAATTGTTATACTGTACACAACCAAGGTACACAACATTGTAGTAAGCCCATATGACGTCATGGCAACCTCTGCGCTATAAAAAAACAGATAGTTGGACTGTCGGAGTATAATAGTCAAAAGTGCACAAAACATTTACTGTTAACTTAACTGCACATTATATGGCATCTTATAATTATTCTCCTCACAACCAATATAAAAATGAAAAAACCAATCTTTAATTTAATCTTATTTCACCTTAAAAATTTTTTTCCTCGAGTAGACGATTTGAATAAAATTTAATTTCTAAAACACCGGTACAGTAAACTTTCAATAATAATAATTATTAATCGTTATTATTTTCATACACTTGTACTACGAGAACCTCTTGAAGTGCAAATTTGATGACTTTCTTAATACAATTTTATTGCAAATCTATAGAATGATGAATCGATTCATCATCCATGTCCAATTTATTATGCAACTGAGTACAAATTATCCAGAAATAAATTTTGTTCCTGCCACTTTCCATTGTTGCGTCATGTAATCTTTCGACGGTCGAAATATTTGTAAGTGCCCATTAAAAAAAGGCTATCCATAAAAAAAACCGGAAGCTTAACTTTTGATTTTTATTTTATTTCAAATCTGACGCCTTGATAATGGCAGGAATAGTGAAATTAATAGTATCATTGCTGTTACAACACTGCTATCATATCCGCTTTTGTTATTTTAACTATGGTTTACAGTTCCTTGATCAATTTTTTAAGTGCGTTTTTGGTATCCATTGCATTAACTTCGTCTACAAAATGATTACATGTGACTCAAAAATCGCCTAAATCTGACGTTTGCCGGGGTAAACAACGATCTTTCGAAAGTGATGTCGTCATGGGAATGGTCGTTAGCGCTTCAATTCTATTGCACTCCGGCATGCACTTTTCCACCGCCTACTTCATTTTATTTTTAAAACTCGTTGCTCAACTACATCAACAACAGCATTAGTTAAACGTGCACTCCAAACTTATCTACCATTTAGATAGCTTTCTATTGATTTTTCTCCAAAAACACTTTTTAACTAAACAAAGCAACTCACAAAAAAAAAAAAAGAATATTCATTAATAAAAATCGTTACAATTTCTGTCGTTTTTAAAATACAAAAACAAAATACAGTATTTATAATTTTCGATAAAGAAAAATCAACCAAATTCTGTAAATAAAAACAAATTAATTAAGTTATTAATGCTGATATTGCCTGAACTTTGACTTTTCATGATTTTGGAATTTGGAGACAACCTTAATATTATCAGGTTCTGTCTTTGGGATTATGACCGGCAAAAATTCAACTTCCTCATATTGATTATATGATAAAAAGTGTTTCGTTGCGAGTCATTGAATCATTGATCGTACAACGAAGAAAAAATCCATCAGCATTTCAGGTGTTAGGTTCCGGCTTTTTTTATTTTAATCAAACCCTTATTTCAACTAATAATAGAAATAGATCCATTTTTTTTTTGTCAGTCGATTTATCATCATCCACATTCGTAATATATGTAATTAGATTCTAAAACCTACCCGTATCAACCTACCACTGAGTTTCTTTCTTAATTATATTATTTGGGTCTCCTACTGGCTTCTCAAATTCCTTAATCGCCACGTTCTACTAAGGTCGCCATTAAATTATTTTGACTTATTTGAACACACCGGTAGTGTTAAAATACATAAACGAAAAAAGTAGGCGGTAGTACCCCAAATATCGTTGGCGCCAAATATTTCTATACGTGAAGATGACAGCGGAAATTAACTATTGGTTTCACTGATCTGAACGAGGTCACCATGGTAACTCATCTTCACTCTTATCCCCCCACTTCACTTCCGTGTAAAATCCCAGCACCCACATCTCATGCATTCTTACTTATTCATGCAAAAGAGCCACTAATGATTTCATGATCGAATTATTGTCCAAATAAGAGAAAGTTTGACAAAGTACATTTTGCTTTTCCTTTTAATGATTTAGTTTATTTATTGTTTTCACCGAACATCGCCGAAAGGACAGTCACAAAGTTAAACAATCACAATGTTCGGCAGGGGTGACATACGTAATTACGACTAATTTGAATTATAACCTATAGGCTTATTAAAGTTAACGAAACTGGAAAGTTATACAGTAGAACTTCAATAATTAACCAAAGCTAATGCCGGTAGTAAAAATACTATGGGATAATCAAACCTTCAAATAATTAAATATGGCATAAGATATTAATGAATATTAGAGAGTTTGCGGTTTAGCTTTTTACCTCGTTCTTATGCTTAATTCTAAGGCTTATGGCGTCCGAGTTTGGACTTTGACATTTTTTTTTACACAAATGTGAATGAAGAAATAAATTTCAAAGTCCACAGTAGAATTTGAGCGAATCCGAGAAACAATGCGATTCGAGTTTCAATTAAGCGATTTGTTTAATAAAGTGGGAAATAAATGTCAAAAAGGTGATTTAGCGTGGCGTGTAATTATGTAATAGGCTACCTTAATCAAGCTTTTGATATTTCGTTTCTAAGGTTATACCTGGTGAATAATTAACATCGATACTCAAAAGCTATTTATGGATTAATTAGATACAAAAGTTGCCACATCTTAGCTTGTTAAACGTGGCGCTGAGAGCCTTCAAATCACTCGCACGTCAATAACCATACTGTATTTCTTCTTTGTTGGCTAATTACGAATGCAATGAAACCATAAAAAAAAGTTATTGTACTAGGCATATTTATTTTGTTAAACTTGAACCTATCACCAATTTCACATTTGAGTGTCTCGAATTGAGAAGACCAGGTAATTTTCTTTTCTCGTTTCCAGGAGCAAAAAATAATAGAATGCATTAGGATGAAAAAAAATAAAAATTTCGAAATTATTCTGCACTCAAGCGAATACACGAATCAACCATTGGAAATCCGTTTCTACCAAAAAATTATCAATAAACAATTTTTGTAAATAGAAATCCTTCAATTAACACGAAATTAGTACTCTTAGAAATAATAATTCTAGTTTATACTTATGCCCTAGCTGTAGCTTAATATAATTTCGAAACAAACAAAAAATTAACTTGCATAAAAAAAAAAATATTGCGTAAACCCCTTTCAAGTTCCTTTTAATGTCAAATGAAATTATTGTTTGAATAGTAAAATCTAAAGCTGTAAGTTTCAACTCCGGAGTATTACGGAGTCACTTAACTTATTAAGTTAATGAAACACCATAAATAATAAAGTTTCTATCGTAATTTGTAAAAAAAAAAAAAAATGGATTATATTGCACAATCATTTTAAGTGGAGAAAAAAAGCTACAAATCATTATCGAAAAATACGCTGTTTGCGGATTACAAAACATTAATTACCCATATAGCGAGTTGACTTTGATTTTCCTCAACGAATCACAAACAGACTACAAATATATTTTTCTTTTTAAAAAGATAACCACGTTATCAGATAAAAATTATATGACTCACTATCAAAATTATTTAATAAATCAAAATATTTCTAAAGCTGGTCATTAAATAGATAAAATTACGAAACATAATTATCTACTGAATACCTCGCGATTATTCTAATTTAGGGGGGAAATTCCCCCGCCATTAAAATAATAATTTGTTTTATCAATATACAGTACTGTACGCTTAAATATATCCATTAAAACGTGATCCAGACTGCACCTGAATGCGGCTCGGAGAAAAAAGCCACTATCCCATTCAATCAATGACAAAATATACAAGTAAGCTACATGACAATCATTGTAGATGAAAAAAGAGGCAGCAGCCTCCTTCATCGGGTTCGCACGCGATACAATCCCAAGTTAAGATGATCTACTGTACTGCAATTAACGATCCGTGGGGCAAATTCGCAACGAGCTCATACAAACTTCACTATTTTAAAATATAAATTTCCTATATATAAACCATATTCAAATGCAAAATTTTAAACATCGTTAAGTTTTTTTCTTTTTAAGTGAAAATAAAAGCCCCGCTCGTCATGCCTAACCTATAAATAAGTTGAATGCATCGTAACGCATTTCCAAACTATATCAAATAAAGCGAGAAGTGCTACAAAAAAAAAATCTATGATTCGTACAGTTGAATAAATGCACACACTTCAACAAAAATCCTTTAAACTTGGGACAAAATAAAAAAAATAAAAAGTGGAAAAAAAAAAAACACATTTTTATGTGGATGACTTTACTTTCAATACAATATTTTTTATAGCAAAAATAATAATAATAATGGTTTGGCGTCTCAGTTGGTCGAATTTACGGTCAAATTCCACGAAGTAACCCCTCATTTCGGATACTATTAAATGTCAAACCCATCGTCCGATCTACAGCTTACTCACAGGTCAAAATCCCAATTGTTTCAAAGATACAAGTTCACAACAGAAATCAGCTGAGAGATATTTTAAGTAACAGCGTTGCAATTCGTTAAAATTAAAAATTAAAAAAAAATGTAATAGCGGTATTAAAATTAATGGACAAAAAAATTTTAATTTTGTAAGGGTATACAGTAGGCCTATTAAATTGCAGATTAAAATGCAAATATTTCAGAAACAAATTTCAACGAGGGAATATTATATTTTTGCACTGAACAGTAAAAAATAATACAATAATACCGTAACAAAGCGAAGAAACCTGTGAAATATTTAAGTAACCTCAACTTGAGCTTCAATAACATTAGTTTCGCAATCTCAAATTTTGATAAAAAAAAAAACTGCAACCTTCAACTAAAATCGAAAACTTGATTTTATAAAGGGCAACGTATTTATTCCTCTGCAATTAAAATCGTTAAAATTCAAATAGAAATTAAATTTCGTTGAGAAAATTTTCGTAACAGTATAAGAATCGCTGTCAAATGTTTCTTCTGGAATAAAATTCTAAAAAAAGTATTCCATTCAAACCAATGCGGTTATTGATTCTTGATAAAATTTTCTACTAAAAAAAAGCTGTAAAATTTTATTTCGATATACTGTACTATACAGTAAAACCATCGCACAATTTTCATATCTGCTCCTAAGAACGTCAACCCACACTGTTATTCTTCCCAATGAGTGAGCACATGATATTATTTTAAAAATATCTAAAATTAGACACTGTAAATTTAAGCAATGTCTTGCCCGACTATAATAATTAAGCGCACCGCAGTTTATCGAAAGTTGGTAGTTAATGCGAGAACAGGTGATTAACATGTGTGTCGACACATTGCAATTAAATGATGATTCGAGCGCCAAGCAAACCCATGATATCGCCAACCCCCCTTTTATTTACCCACACGCACCATGCCCATACGTGAAATATAAATATATTTTCGATTTTATTTATCAAAAATGGCATTCCTGGAAATCCGCGAGAAGAATTGATTTACCTAGTGATGACCTATATAATATGTGTTGACGTACGTCTTAAGATTTAGCCTACGGCGTAGAAATTATTTTCTACCTTCCTTTTCTCTCAATCAATACTGATACATAAATAAAAACAGAAAATGTATATTTGCTGCCAAAAAAAAAAAAAAAAAAACAACAACGTACGGTCGATTACCTGTAAATCTACAAGTTAATTAATGCTTGATAGCGGTAGAAAGAAAGATCGAAAATATAAATAAACAGAAGATGTGAGGTAGCGCGCGGTCAGGTGTTATTACCAGCTAAAAAGATAAATAGTAACACATCTTGTGAATGAAACAAAGTCCCGATTTCATCTGACAATATAATATGGGCGATAGGTATTTAATTATTTCATAAGAAGAATATTGTAGAAGAAAAAAAATCAAAGTACTCACCCCATAAACCAATCCACCGTGTCGCGTAAATACTCTGGGAGTTTATCCAGTTTGACGCAATTTTCGTCCCTTCCAACGATGCCGCATACAAAAACTTTCAGATTTCATACAAACATGCGCGTTCGAAAGAAACTATAACACACAATCGTTAACTCGGAATCGACATTTGCTTACAAAATACTGTCGTTAAATTATTTATTAAACCTCCACTTCAGCTGATTAGAGAAGACCCAACAACGTTCACACAAGAAACCACAGCAAGTAGCAAACAGATTCATTTCCGGTGTGCGAGTGTTTTCGTATCCTTCGGTAGGTGGCACTACATGTTCATTTTTTAACTCTACAGGGTGTCCCGCTGCTCATTTTTATAAGCCGCGGATTAACAGGCAGGAATAATCAATTGCATAATAATAATTATTTATTCATAATTTAGGATAAATAATTATGTAATTGTACTAAAAAAAACTATTAAACTTTTTGTATTTAAAATAAAGAATACTTACACAATTTTGAATGTTTTTAAATGTTTAATTTTTAAATTTTTTGGGTTGTAAACATTTTTTTTTTTTCTGCTATTATTAAATTAATTTTCTTGTTTAATTGAAAAGTATCATCAAATCTTGATTTGTAACAAGATAATATAATTAAAACAGCATGAATTTCATGTATACACAAACATAATACACACATTCAGAACATTTTACAGCAATCTTAAATCATCAAATTACACAGTAATTGAGTTCTGTCAAAAACAGGTATGACGATTCTAGTATTTGGTCGAAATATTATGCTTCATCATTATATTATAGTCGAGACAATAAAATAAAAAATCACAATAAAATGAGCAAATAATATTAAGAGCAAGAAAAGGCGTGTGATAAAACTTTCACAAACTTAATTCGAATATTGATGCTAAAATAAATTAAAGGCAATTAAGCAAGCTTATCTACAGTAGGCCTACAGTATAGTTAGTTTGCACTATTTTCATTATTTTTAAATTTTTGAACGAGTTAATAGATTGCTTTGGAATTGAGTTTAAGCAAAATAATAAAATGCAATTGTCAAAACAATGTGTGAAGTGAGTCCGAAAATTTATTTGGGAAGTTTTTATGCCAAATAATAATTGCCTAAATAAAATTTCACTTTTCCGCTAATCAATATAAAAACTCATTCAAAATAGAACCTTAAAATAATCCTGCATAAATATTATGTCTATAACCTAAAACAATGGCAAAAAACTGAGCGCTTAAAACAATTTTATACCAAAATTAAGGTATGATTTTAGCATAACATAACTAAACTATCAAAAGAGTGAATAATTAAAAATTTCTTTTTTTTTTCAAAATACTGCAATTTTTTACTAATGATATTTTTACAAGTGAAGTTATACACTGTGATTTAGAAATCTACCAGGATTTCACTAAGGAAAAAAATTACATAACAAAATTGTATTACTGTATACGGTTTATACCGTATATTAAAATCGGTTCACATAAACACAATACAAAAGTTACCAAAATAAATTATTAGTATACTATGAACAACCATAATTATTCATTTATCTCAATCTGAAAAACAAACTTCGATCATGCAACCTTTTAATAAAATTATTCCTTTTATAGTTATTATGAAGAATATGTATTTAAAAATGATTTCAAAAATGGTCAATGGAACGCGATTAATATACTGTACAGTTGTATATAATTATAATATATTAACATGATTTTCAACAAACAATAAATGTCGACCGTTAATTACACCATTAATATTTAAAAGATATACACCAATCGAAAATGCTAGATATCGTTATTAAAACTATTTCATATATAAAGAAAATAAATAAACATGTCTAGACTTTCGATAAACATTGATTGGAAAGGAGTCGTTAATTTCTGTGCAGCAGTCTTTATTTCTTGTTATAGTCCTTTGGGTTTGCTTTTGGTGCTGTCATATGCCCGAATAACGTCCGTCTAAAATTAATTAATTATAAATAAAAATAATAATAGCAAATAAGAAATATTGGGGATACCTGAGACATGGCACCGTGTTCTTCTTGTGAGAATGCGTAGCCATCTGTTAATTATGCAACAAAAAAATCCAAGTAAAATAAAAAAAAAATGATCATTTAAATTTAAATATTGAAATTATAAATTTAAGATTAATTAAATAGACAGAAATAAATTATACTTTCATTTCATATTAAATTATGAAATCTAAAATTAAATTATACAAATTAAACTTTAAACGTAAATTAAACTTTAAATTGTAATTAGCTATTTGCATTTATAATTAATTTAAAGTTTCAACAATAAAACAATATTATACATTAATTTATTAAAAATTAATAATCGATTAAACATAAAACAATATGTTAATTTTTAAATTGTAGAAGAAACTGATTTAAAACTGGAAGCATGCAATAAGTGAAAAAAATAAAAAAAGGCAACAAACACCAAAAGGCTTTTCTAAACTTGATATAAAATAAAAATAACTAATAACTAATTAAAAACAATCCAATAATTATTAAACTTAAGCCAGTGATAATAAACTATTATTATGTTTTTTTTTTTTTAAACAAAACTATTAAAAGTCTCAGAGTAAGGAGACCAATCTTTTAAAGCAAGATTCGACTTACATGGAGGCGAACTCCTGAAGGAAGCTGCAAGGGAATTCAAGGTGAATTTATCAAAAAAAAAAAAAGCTGCAGAGTTCTAAAAGCGAAGGTATTCGAAAAGCCACAGTTTGAACACAAATTAATTCCATGCAATTGCCAGCATTATTAATTTAGCCGTTCAATCAAATCAGCCCATAGCCATGCAAGCTTAATTATTTATTGTAGGTGCTGGATAAGGGTTTGCTTAATAATTATATTAGTATAATACACCCACTATAGTATTGATAATTATTTAATGTAAATTACGCTCATAATTATAGCATATCTGTTTTTTGCACACTTAAAATTACTTGTAAAGTTACATTAAAAAACAGAAATTTGTGCGGAAGAACCCACACGCGTAAATAATATCCATTATTTATAAGTGCGTAAAATAAGATTGCTATGCAAATTTCATAGTAAATTAAATATGGCTTCGAGCAAAAAATGCTTTATGACATTACCGCACTTAAGCTAACGTGCATTTGTAAAATAGAAAAAATTAAAGGAATTTTTTTCTTTAAACAAATCAATTAATATTATTCTGAAGACTAGAAAATTTTTATTATAAAATATGTTTTTTTTTTTTATTATTATTAAGCAATTTCATCGAATTCCTTTAAATAATTGTAAAATATAATTAAAAAAAAGTAATGATTGCAACCTCAAATATTGCAAGTAAACTTTAAATAATATGTTTAAGATGCATAAAATTTAAAAAGGAAATTATTGCGCTTACGTCTCATTTCCACTTCTAACGGAGCTCGATTTGGACGTCTAAATGCACTCTTAACATTTTTTAATAAACGGGCCGTTTCAGTTAACCTATAAAAGAAACAAATTTTAACTAAATTAAGTAAAAATAATAAATAAAAGCAAAATTAAACAAATTAATGGCAAGCCATTTTAATTATAACTAAATCCATCATCCAATTATTAATACAAGTTACTTAAATTAATTAACAAGTAGTTGAAAGACGTGCAAGACAAGAAAAAAATCTGTGGGTGACAAGCATGCAATTTAGGAAATCTTTAAACACAAGATGCATGCTTGAAGGCGGGAATTTATTTTCTTCGAATTAATACGATAGAAGCCCACATAAAAAAAATTATGATACCGTTGCTCACAAAGTGATGCAAACTCAATCAGGTGGCCATCATACCTGAATACATAGGTGAGACTGGCCTTCAAAAGTAGACGGGTCTCCGGACGGTTGACAAATAACACGGACGCTCAACTGCATCAAAACTGAAGGCGATCTGTATAGGGGTTTTGGTGAAGTGCGTGTTACATGTTTGCGAAAACGATTTTTGAAGTAATTTTAGGAGTGAAGAGATTGTGAGAAAATTATACAAAAAAAAAAAAAAATTATCTAAAAAATATATTGATAGGACTACAGTATTTGATATCGAAGCTATACGTAACACCAAGTTTAGGAAAGCTCTAAATTTGTCACGAAAATAATTTATTTGCAAATATATACAATATTTATCGAGGCTCTAACAAAAAGTATTTGCCGCAACAACTCCTGAGCTTTCCTTAAAAGGAATATAAAACGCATGCTACATAAAAAAAATTAAATTCCTTATTTCATAACGAAAATCGGTAGCAATTGCAAAAAAATAAGTACGCAAAACTTACATAAAAGATTAAAATAATCTACACTAAAGCACTGGCACTTCCATGACTGACAATCGAGAAATAGCTGAAAATAATTAAATTACTTAGAAAAACTTCATAATATGTAACTTTTAAGTAGAAATTCGTATTACTTGCCAACAATGGACTAAGCAACAAGATCCAATCAAATGAGTTGCAAAAGATTTAAAGTGTTAGTAATTGCAATCGTGCACGCAAGAAAAATTAAAGCTTAGAAAAAATTATTTACATACATGCTTATCAATAATAAATACAATCTTAATAGAAAGTACCACCTGTTAATACCGAAAAACCACAAAACAAACAACAAATGAAAAAATACACAGAATTCTTATGCCCTTAGTAATAATTCGTAAATTGACAATCATGCTGTCGACAGAGAAGTGCACCATGCCAACAAATAATTATAAAACACAAATTTAATTCAATTTATGTCGCAGATTTAATGACTTGATAAGCAAAGGTCAATCACAAGAGACCCGTCTCTTAACTTCGAGAACGTCAAGTTAAAAAAAATATATATATTTTCGTTAACTCCCCAACCAGCCAACAGAAAAGTTTAGAAACTTTACGCTAATTTTAATAGCGATAGCCAGTTAAGATATACATTAGAAAAGTTTGTTACATAAATGTTAATGCGATAACGAATTATGTAAATAGGTACGTGGCCACGGTTAACAGATGGCACCATGATTAGTTATATTAGATATGGGAAGTAAGGGATCATTACTATCTGTTCGGAGCAGCCGATACCTGTGCTTAGGAGCTTGGACATTTCCAGCAGTTCTAAATGGATCCAAATTCAGTGATTCGCTCTCCCTTATAGCTTCCTCCCAAGACTTCCAAATACTACGTTTAGTGCTGAAAAAAAATAGCAATGAAAACTATCTAATTTTGATGTAAGTACATGTAATCAGAATACTTACACAATAAAGCATACATCAGGCAATAGTGAAATAAATGGAATGATGATAAGACCCATCCAAAAAACTCCAGAACTGAATACCTGCGTTGCCTATAATAAATTATATATTTATATACATATTGGCCAACACTAGAATTGTTTTTGAAGAATTAAACATTACCATGCCAACCATGTCTGGAGCAACTGGAATACTTGGCCAAAACTGACTATACGCTGCCAAGAAAACGAACCAACTTAATATACTACCCCATATCGCCAAGTGAGTCACCTATTAGTATGAACAGCATATTAAAAATGAAACAAGTCAACGGTGGAAGCAAAACCAACCCATGTCCAAGCATTGATGACTAAACCAGCTTTTATGCAAACTGTGACCACAGTATACTATTTAAAAATATGAAAGCTTAAACAAAGTAAAAAAATAATAAAGAATAAAATAAATAATTATAAACCTACTGTATAAACCATGTTTCCTAAAACTAAGTAATCACATGATTTTCCATGAGACCATGAAACATCTATAAAAAAAATATACTAAACTTTAATTTTTATAATAAATTTAGTTTTTACTGTACATGTATTAGTTTTATTTACCTTGCACCATAGCTGATACGGTTAACCAAAATAATAAAATTGAATTGAAAATTGCGCTTACTATCCACACCCAAAATACCTAGTTTGAATTTAATTCTAATTTAAAAACAATATAAATGACAATAATAATATTGATAAAAGGATTTACTTTAACATTAAATAGTCGATCGCCTTGTGAATTTTTATAAAGTTCAGGATATTTCATCATCATCTCAGAGGTACATGTGCGGTCAAAAAGACCCAGAGCAAATGGTGGAGCAGCAGTAAAAATCTAGAATTCAAAATGCACTTAAAAGTTTAACTAGTTAAAAAAAACCATAATTAACAAATAACATACCACATTGTAAAGGCCAATGGTCCACCTTTCAAATAAAGTTTGACCTGACCAACAGCTAACTATAGCAAACCATAGCTACACGATAGTCGTAGTTATTAGAAATGTAAAGTACATTTTACTAATAAATTCGAAAAACACTTACTTCAATTACATACAAACAGATATTTTTGTGGAACGAGTAAAGAATTAGTTTCGACATTCTATTATAACTCCAACTTCCGTGAACAAATAATAGCTTGTTCAAAAATCGAAACTATAAAAAAAAATGTTTTTATAATGTCATCATAATATTTTCTCTAATTTTTAGGAGTGCCTGAGCGATCGAATAATCAGATGCGCATGATGCCTGCATGCCTTCTACTCCACTAATTCCAATTCCAACATGAGCAGCCTAATAATAACAGATTTATAAACTCCCACTTAGAAAAGTAAAATTGCCACTAAAACTACCTGAATCATGGCCACATCATTAGCACCATCTCCAATCGCTAAAGTGACGTTATGAGTTCTTTGTTTTATTAATTCAACAACTTCGGACTTCTGAATTGGTGAAACCCTTTAATAAAACACCGCATATAACTAATTTTAAAAATCCTGTATTATAAAATGTTTGATTTACCTGCAGCAAATAACTGATTTACACGATAAACAAACATCAGCAAAGTCTGTTCTTAGATCACATGACAAAGCAAAAGTGAGAGTCTATTGAATAATAAATTGTAACATTGGCCTACGGAACAAATAGCAATTACAAAATTATAATATACCTTTCCGTCAATAACTAAAGCTATATCATTTTCTTTCCTAAATTGTGTACCTAAAGTATTTATAGCAGATCTAATAACTTCTCTTGTGTTCTGAAAAAAAATCAAAAGTTTACTTAAATAAGAAAATCTAATTTAAAAGGAAATAACAACACTAACATCCAAACTATCGCCAGTAACTACGATTAATGGAATGCCCAAATTTAAAAGTTTACTGGAATAGCCTATAAAACAAAGCGTTAATAATAATTTTTAAATAAATAAAATAACATAAATTTGCCTTACCAATATTAATAGCAGTTTCTTGTTTATCACCCGTTAAAATCCAAACTTTAATTCCGGCTTTTAATAAATTAGCTATAGCTTCAGGAACGCCCTAAAAGTTAAAATGTGGTTAAATCGTAAGAATTCTAAACCAAATACAAGTACAGTAATAGGAGTATCAATTATACCTCTTGCAGTTTATCCTCAATTGCTGAAGCACCTAACAGTTTTAGATTCTATTAAAATAAAAATTATGCAAATAAATGATGCTTAAGAATTATTTATAAATGATTAAAAATACTGTTTCAATAAGCTGCGCAGCATCGTCAAGTTTACGCTCTCTATATTGTAAAGATGTGCTTGCTTTATAATAAGTGTGCTTCCAATCCTAAAATATCAGTTTTACACAAATTTAAAATCCATTGAATGAACGTATAACTAAAACACATTAGGCGCCTTAGCACTTACATCATACAATTCATCCGATACGTCAGCAACCGCACAACATAAAGTTCTTAAACCTAAAAAGGATCATTAATTATTTAGAAAGTATTTAAAATTCAATTAAAAAAACCTTCTGTAGCAAATTCCTCCAAATGTCTTAAGGTTATATCTCTATATTGTTGGTCATCACCAAGTCGGTCGTATATAACAGAATCCTAATCGTCACAAACCATAAGTTTATTATTTCTAGTTTTAAAACCTCTTCATTTTATACTTACTGCTCCTTTACAATATAGTTTAATTTTTCCTTCTGGTGTCCGAACAATAACAGACATGCGTTTTCTTTCACTATAAAATATCATTTTAAAAACCAATAACCGGAATCACAATAACTAAACGTTACCTTGTAAATTCAAGTACATTTAAAATTTCATACTTTTTCTCTTGCCCCATCTAAAAAAAATTGGAATTATACTTCCCGGAAATATTAAATCATCTAAATAAAATCTTACCGCAGATACTATAACATATTGAGGAGTTCTAGTTGTAAATATATAATTTAAATCCTTGGCCGCTTTGACGAGAGCTCCTTCATCAGGTGAAGCGCCAAGATATCGAATGCCATTGCCATTTCCGTTACCGTTCTCTGAACATGTTTCGGGCACTACGGTATGACACACGGCAATCAAAGTTAAAAACTCGTCGATATATTCTGCGGTATCCTGCATAAAAAATTATCACTTATCAATGACAATATTAATATTACGAAAGAATTAGACTTGGTTCACAAACCTGTTTACTAATTAAAGTTTGCTTTAAAGTATCAAAATTTTCGGCATCTTGTACATTATTTCTTCAAAAAAAAAAAGTAAATGTAGGCCTACTACGATATCAGTTTAAATTTGATCAAAAACATTCTTACCCATATTTAACTCCCGCTATGGAGCACATTTTAAATTCCATGACATTTCTTGTTAACGTTCCAGTTTTATCCGAAAAAATATATTTAACCTAATGAATAATAAATAAAATGAATCTGTTTTTATTATAATTTAGGCTAAACTACAAACCTGTCCCAACTCTTCATTTAAGTTTGAAGTGCGAGCCATAGCTGGGGTGTCATTAGGCTCGTAATACATGTCAATGTCCTGTAAAAAATAAAAACTAAATTAGATATACCGGTAATTATTTTCTAGTTACTAATATTTTGCATACCATATTGATAAAAATTGCTTGAATAAAACGAACAACCTCCAAGGTTACTTGAAGACTTATTGGAATCAAGTTGTTAAAAAGGATAATAAAAGTCAAAAAATTGTAACCAAAGTTTGATGCACTCAGTTCTGTCACAATATATAAAAATTAATTCTTTAAGTATTATGCACAACAAAATGTATGTCTACTTGCCATCTAAACCTAAATACCAATCAGTTTTCAAGTGTTTGCTTAACCACAATTCGCTTGCAACTGAACTTATTAAACAAATTATAATCAAAAGTACAAAAAGTAATAAAATCTAAAGAAAAACAGCTTTTAGTATCGATATTAATCAGCTCAATTTATTTCAAACCTGTGTATTTGTAAGTTTATCAATTGTTGACCTTTTTAAAGGAGCTGATGTAGAATTCTAAATTAAATCAAAATTATTCGAGATTACATTTATTTTAAATAACGTTTTAATTACCATCATTAGTTTAGTTTCGTGACCGGTATAAATGACAATTCCTAAAATTAATAAAAATTATAAATGTCATACTGAACATTAATTCATATCTTAAATAAACTATTCTTTTACCAAAAATCCAGTTTGTATTTCGCAATTTAGCACCTCTTAATAAAATTTGATCAGGACCCAATGGATAAGTTCTTCAACAATTTAAACTTTTAGAATAAAATCTAACGATTAAAGATGAAATAAACATGCTCTTACTGTCTTCCATGAAGTTTCAAATTTCCAACAAATTCGTATAAATGTTTATTGGGTGGTTCACATTCAATAGTTCCGGGTAATCTGCAAATATCTTCAGTGCTTAAAAATGATGTGGTTTCCGGAAGTCCCTGCAATTAACTTAGTTATTACGTCGCAAATAATTTAAGGAGTTTTAATAATATACCTGTCTAATTTTTAAATTTGTTTCTCCGTCCAAGTTAGCTGTTTCAATGTAACTAATACCCTGTGGTTCACTAAAAAAAAGTTCGATAACAATAATTATTGTAAAAACTATGCGGTACAGTATTAAACATTGTTAATACCTAGATGATATCACCACTAAGTCAGCCGGAAAAAAGTCACTATTCATAACTTTTACTATGGTTCCTACTTGGAGCTGCAAACAACAACAGTTCAAAATGAAACATTGAAATTTTAAAAATAAGTAAGAGCTTTCACTGACTTCCGTCCATTTGATTATTTCCCAGACTCCATTTCTTAAAGCTGAAGATAGCAAATTAGAAAAACATTAATTCAAAGAATGTTTGTTCAAAAATATACTTTTAATCACATTATTATTTTATATTTAAATTATACGCACAACAAAATTATGTATATCATTATACTAGTAATTACCTTGAACTTTTCTATTGTTAACAGCTCCATCTGCTCTATGCCTTTTCTTAATAATTCAACAAAAAAATGTTTTTAGCCTTTATAAAAACAACGGAAATTCAAATGCAATTTACAAAGTCTTCAATAATTTCTTTAACTGCCGACACAGCCAATATAAAAAGTAAAGGAAATGCTGTAGTATATCGCCCCGTGGGAGAAACATTTGGAATTTGCTATAAAAATATGTTTCATATAATATCGAAGTACCGGTAAATAAAAAAAAATAATAAATTTAGTATGCCTACCTGAAGTAATGCGATAAATAGGAAGAAGACGTTTGAATAACGACGAAATTGTTCAAATAAAAACTTTGGTAAGAAAGAAAAGGAATTATATTTGGCAGTGCTATAGAAGAATGCAATTTAAAATTAAAAATATGTCAAACTAATGCAAATATAAAAATATTACCTTATCCTGTTGGTGCAAAACTTGTGAGGTTGCTCGCTATTTATGCAAATTATGCGATGCTGAATAATGTCTGGTACTTCCGTTACGCCGGATGTTTGATCATCATCTTCTTCATCTTAAAATAAAATGAAAGAAAAACACTAATAAAAAAAACGGCCCTTTTGCTATAGACAGTCAGCTGTAAGCTGCCTAGCGGCTTAGCAGCATTTTCTACGGTGCCCAGGAGAGGTCATGTTATTGATTTTATAGTTCGATTATGGTTCACCCCTTGGCACCTAACCGTAACCTATCCTAGACTTAGTAGTTGGCTACTGCGCGGCTCCGTAGAAAATACAGCTAAGCCAATAGGCACTTTACAGAGCTATAAAAACATTGTTATTCATTTCCGGTTAATTAGCAAATAACTACCAAGTAAATCTTATAATATGCATGCAAACATTTTAATAGAAAACTATAAGCTTAGTTCACTCAAAAATAGAGGTGAATCATCACATAACGATTTAAATTTTAAAAAAATTCTACTTAACTTTAGTAGTTAAAGTAGAATTATTATATAGAGCTATATATAATAATTATAAGCATCGGTGCAAGCTTTTAGATTTAGACCCACATTTCATAATGCGACATCTTCATCACGATTAGAAATTGATAAACAAATCCTCCCGCAGTACTGTATAAACATGAAGATGCATTCGTCCTGCTTTAAAACAGAAAACAAGCGTTGATGACTGGAGGAACAGCGTTAATACGTGTTGCGTAATACAGTGTAGGCCTACTTTTCTTTATTCTAGCATAGTTACTACAGTTAGTAATAATTCTACCATACCAAGATCATACTGTAGGCATGATTCAACGCTGTCAGAGATGGGCGAGGTAAAACAGACGTGTGATGTACAGTACATGTATAATTATGTACTGAACTTACTAGGAACGACGTAGTTGTTTATTTTTTTATTTACACTACGCCTACTTGTGTTCGAGCAGATGTCAAACCATGGATTATTGTATGTTTTACTCAAATTTAGAGGACTAGGTCGAGATCGTACTTGTTCAATGCTACCAGGAATCAAAACTAGGTTAGAAAGAGCGCTAAATTCCAATGATTGCATCTATCTTATTTACAGGCTAAATAAAGCATTTTTTTTCAACGGCTAATAATAATACCAAACTACTGTACTAATTAATAGTTTGAGAGTTGAGATGCTAATTAAGAAATTGCAATATAATCAAATTAAAATTTCGAACACGATTGCTGATAAGCCTTTAAA
Source organism: Polydesmus complanatus (assembly GCA_034692225.1). Lineage (NCBI taxonomy): Eukaryota > Metazoa > Arthropoda > Diplopoda > Polydesmida > Polydesmidae > Polydesmus > Polydesmus complanatus. Next base: position 25,838 of record JAQGAZ010000899.1, read on the forward strand.
AAACTGCGGAAATTTATTTAATTAATTGATATCAATTACTGTACATGTAACGATTTCCTTTTCGACAATCTAATTTATTAAATGCAAAGATAAATAGCCTAGGTATGTTTCGAATTAAATTCGATTTCGAAATAATCCAGCCGGCCTGCACGTTACATACAAAAATAGTTAACTTACTTCGAATATAGTTTAGATGATAAAATTTAAATTGGAAATTTTAATTAACTTCCAGTACAGTATTTTTAATTTTTTTTTATCCCTATAATACAGTAGATATTTGACAAATAAGAATTATTCAGTTTACCTTTTGTCGGATGCACACGAACAACCAATGATGATTTTGGTTTAGGAATAAAAGGCATTTTTGACGAACTGCACCGAAAAATATGTCCAATAAAAGTTATCCTCTTTTCTTTCTATTATGTACTTGAATTTTTAAATGTCAACATAGTTTTTGGAGTAAATTGTAGTACGGATACGGTTAAACTCATTTAAACATAGAACGTTGAGAGAGACGCGTTTCACATAATTTGACGGTTACTAGCGAGCGCGCTTAAGAAACCGGTACCGTACCGTACAAGATATCGTCGACTAAAATAAAACCTAACTGCATACAGATGGAAATGAAAAAGAAAAAAAATAAAATAAAAGTAACGAAAAAGAAAACTGACTCTATGACTACACATACACTGAGTTTTTAAAATATAAACGGGCTGCTGAAAATACCTATTTAGAATCTACTTTCAACAAAATTTCCCATCCAGGTTACAATTATCTCGACATGACTATGGTAAACGGTTTCTCGGTGTTCTTAACTCTTCAAAACTTTCAAATAATACTTTTTTTTTTTTGTTTGTTTTTTTGAAAGTAATTAATTTTTTTTAAAGTAATTAAAAAGTTTTATATTCTCTAAAATAAAGTAAAATATGATACTGTTAAAAAAATTACACTTTTATACTACCAGTATAAAAAAAAATATGGATATCGAATTTTAAAAAAAATTAAATTTATGAACCGGAAAAACTATATTTAACTATAAACATGTACTTGACGTTTTTAAAACTGTCTGACTAACAGCCGAACAATTATAGCCGCTTTTTGTTCGACGTTCTTGCGTGTTCGTCCAAACGTTTGTTGATAGAAGCGTTTTAATTTAGACTTTTGAAATCCATACCTCTAAATTGTTTTGCATAGTTTACTATCGAACACTTTGCCAAGCAGCACAATCTACCCTTCTCGTAAATTTCGAAATTGTTAATTTGCAAACTATGGCACGCTTCAAGCATTAGCGAGGTGAAATGCGATGTAGGTGCGTCGATCCGGCGATTAAAACTGAATTTGTTAGCCGGCTTTATAGCATAATAATCGTTACAGCTGATGTGAATAGCGTATTAAAAAGCTGCGCAGTGTCAACGTTACTCTAACGTAAAAATAAGAAGTAGTCAGCGGGGTAAGTAAACAGTTCAGGTGTCCATGCAACATAATTTAATCTTCCTTTAAGTTTAGACGAATCAATTATATCGAATTCCTCGTCTGAACTGACTCCAATTTCCAATAATCGCACAAAAGAGATGTACGGCGGCATTTAGTACGTATTCATAGTTGTTTATGTAATCGATTATTAACAAAACGACATATCCACGTTTTGAATTTCAAACTTTTAGGGAAAAAATGCTATCAATGTTTTAATATATTCGCGTTTAATCGAAATCTCTTTATTTTATATTCCTTAAAATATTTTGCTTTACGAGTAAACTTATTGATATAATAACCCAATATTTTTCATTATCATCTCCGGAGATTCAAGGGGCGTATTTTGTCAACATTGTCGCTATTTTTTTTGTAACCATAGAAATATTTCTTAGTTGTCAAAGCTGTCATTTTAATAGAATAGCCAATTTGAAAAATGCCAAAGGGCAATTATTGAATTCTAATTATTTTTCGCCACGCTTGTTGCAAATGTGTTAAAACCAATACTGTAACTAATAAAATCTGTACCGTAGTTACGAGTATTACAGGCTATTAATTAAAATATTTTAAGTAATTTATTTGCGCTACTTTTTCATTTCTGTAACTCATCTAAAATAAAGTTACATAACCTTAAATTTGACAATCGAATTAAATTACAAAATTTAAAACATGAAACCAAAATCTTATTTTTTGTGAAAAATAGCTATGACATGCTTTTATCATCAATCACGAAATCGTTATATCTCCACGGACAGATATTATTTAAAAGCGTTAAACATAAAGTCAATAAACTTTATAAAATAAATATCGCATGTGGTGCTGAATGCAGTGACTTATTGACTCGACATCTAACCATTGTTAGCCAACAACTTAGCCTTTTTTTTTTTCAATGCTTTTCATTAATATAAAGCTGCATGTAATCGGTCGTTCGTAAAGTATAAGAACAAAAATCCACTAATTAAAATTTTTTATACTTACTATTAAACTACACTTAAAATTGCACCAAGGCAGTCAATTAATCAAAAAAATTGAGTTAATTTTATATTGTATTTTATCAGTTAAAAATAATACATCTGCTTCAGGTAACATTCAATATAAATTGTATGATTATGTAAAAATTGTGATGCTTTGAAATTCATTATATATCCTTTCCTAATAATTAGTTGTTGTTTTTTTTTTTCAATTTACGAAAAAAGTGATTTGTACCACTGTGGCTTTAACCCTCTTTACTAATATAAACAACTTAAAAAGTTACCAGTAATTAAAGTTATTTCATCATATTTAAAAGCTTACTTTAACTTTCACAAGAATATTTTTGATTTCCGTTCACGCGAACGAGCCACGGAGTTGCATGTGATTGTGTGAATCACTGCCACAGTGCCACCTTTCAAGGAAACACTAATTATCACCCTTACCTAAATTTTCACCATTTTTTTTTTTTAATTACTGCTAATAGCAGTCCAAGTTTATTCTAAAATTTGTATGAATACAAAATCAATAACTACAAGAACAAATTTTTGTTTAAATATACAAATTTTACATAAATAAATCTTTAATTATTGGAATAATTATTATTCTTAATTATTGCAATTTCTTTTAAATTATCTTTCTTTTTCAAAACTTTAAAGAGTAAACAAAAATTTAAAACCATTAAAATGAAACAGTAATAATATTATTCAGATGTTAAAATCAAAAACTACAAATAATAAAATTAATACGCTTGCAAAAAAAAAAAAATGTTATCCCTAAGACATAATGAAGTTGTTTTCAAAATAAACGTTCCAATGCTGGTACGAGTATTAAAATTATTTCTATGGTGTTACCTATCAGCGTTTCAAAATAATAAACGAATAATAAAAATTTCGCTAAATAACAAAGCAAAAGCGATTCGGTAATTTAACCGCTTTGGGTTTGATAAAATGCATTATTCATTTTCAAAGATATTAATTGACAATTATTAGGTCCACATCCTTGCCTAATTACTTGTCCTATAATAATGTACAGCTGCCATAATAATAATTATTGCTTTATTAAAAATATAACTTTAGAATTACTTTGTTAATGAAAGTTTATTAATGAATTTTATATAATAATGCTGATGTGTAAAATTAATATTTCATATCTTCGTCCCTGTATAGGCTACACTGTATTTATGCAGCTGTTATATTTTTATAGAGCGCAATCGTTAGTTGCTCCTATTAAAAAGATCATAAAGCTACCAAAATCCTACTAAATATTGATATAACCTCTCTTTACCTATACATAATTTATTATTGTAATACCACAGTACAGGCACCTAATTATAGTAGACATTAAACACCCCTTCTTATATTTGAAAAAATCGATAAAAATAAAATATAGAATTAAAATAAATCAAAATATATACAGTAATTATGTTTTACCACATTAACAGTAAAATGTGCTATACAGGGTGACCGAGATGTTACTATATAAATTCCATTAATTATACAACCTTTATAGCCATTTTATAGTTTAATGGTCCTCATAAAGTGTTTTTTTACTAGGTGTATATTATAATTTTATAATACAACTTTTTTTTGTTAAATAGTTGAAAAAAAAAATAGGAAAATAACAAACCAAAATTTTCCATTCGCCTATATAATTTTTATAATAGAATATTAACTTGTCCAAAAAATGTTCATCCAAAAAGAACTTTTAGAATCTGTATGTTATTAAATAAACTTTGAAAAATAAATTAGTTAGAAGTCATAACATTGTTCCAAAATCACACTCTACGATTTCTTCGATTAAGAATTCGTCAACGGCCTTGTGCACAATACAGTACGTCATGTCACGTACTTGGATGACAACCTGACAGGTATTGACGATTTCAAAGCAAAAATCATACCAGGCTCCAGCGTTAATAAATGAATTAAATTTCCAGTTTTTTAATTGAAATTTTGAGTAGCAAATGAACGCTTTGTTATCCGCTAATAACGCTCAAATAAAATATTACATAGTACAATATATCGGTAATTATAACGATTACAGCAAATATGTACCGGTACTACCGTAGAAGTTAAGAGATAGCCTACTCGTAGTAAGTGAAAAAACTTAAATTTTTATTATTTTCTTATACAGCGTCATCTCGCGTTATGCTATCGTCCATATTGACCTAACGTAAACCATAAGACAATAAATTCATATCCAACTATTAACTATTGCGAGCAGTATGTTAACGCCCAAATTGGCCTAACCTAATCATAAATCAATACAGTGCGCGCAGTGGGCGACGTAACGTGCGTTAGGTTAACGCGAGACAGCGGTCCCGTGTTACGGTAGCAGCGTACAGAGTGCCTCGTCGTAAAGTTCAAAATGCCCCCGTGTATGTATTTTTAAGCTTTTAGGAGATTCTTTTGAAATCTCTCGCAAACCAAAGTTAGGGAATCAAAAGAATCTCGAAAAAATGGATTTCAGTTTTCGTATCAAAAAAACTGAAAAATTAATTGCAGTAACATATTTAAGAAGACTTAATTTGGGTAAACCACTGTATGTGAATATCTTGCGACATCAAGAGCTCATGTAAACATTCAAAAAATATTCCTAGATATTTATGATTGATTTAAATTGACGGCGGTAGCTTGCAAAAGTGAATTGCAATTCCAGTACAGTATACGGTATCTCCCTAACAACGAGAACGGTACTTCAGCACTGTATACGTTCATTCCACTGGTTGCACTGGTCCGCCCACCATGCAAAACAAAAGATCAAATAAAACCATTGATTTTCTCTTATTTTTCATTCATACTATGTAAATTCTAGATCTGACGTATTATGTTTTTTTGCATTTTTTTTTTTTTAACATTCCGTCATCAATGACGGGCTCATATTTAAGCTAAAATATTGGCTTACATCATAGACCGGTATTTATTTATTCAAGATGTTCGTAAAAGAAAGAAGCTATCTGCTAGAATGTATCGTGCGTGTCCATAACTCATCTAGGCTAAATACATTTTTTTTTCCGAGAGTCCATTAGTTTCAGAGACCTATCAAATACAATGATTAAATGATTAAACATCCGTCTGCATATATTTATTTGCCCATGAGAACGTTAAGGGAATTCGGAAAAGCGTCAGATTGCCTTCACGAAATCCTGATTAAATACAACCATACTACGTACTGCATCCATTTTCAATTTTCTTATCAACTACACTGCAACACAGTCAATAGAATTTGAGCTCAATTACTCATAAAATTCAAATAAAAATAGACTTTTCAAAAGTCTAAACAAATTTGTAGAGGAAACTGTCCTATCAAAAAATAAACAAATATATGTATGACTACTATTCAAATATTATACATTATAAAAATACTGTATACCATACACTGTACGGTATTAAAAAAAAAACACTTTCAAATACAGTACACAATAAAGCATAGTTTATAATGTTAACTGACGTCAAAAGAATGATGTAATTATTTTATTTTATTAACATTGCATCTGGCATTATTTCACATTTAAATTATTACTTTTAACAATAAACGTTAATTGTTTAATTGTCACGACAGGGGCTTGTAGTAACTAGTGTAGCAAAAATCCTGTAATAATATTTATACAATGATCAAAACAGTATTTGAACACCCAAGAAAAGTGATATTTTTCTTTAAATAAACTCTCAAAAACACTGTCAAACAGTTATTGCAGAGAAAGCATGAATAGAATGTAGATTTAGCCAGTAGTGCTCCAAAACTGATTTTTTTTTTAACTACCTGGTTCTTGGGTTCTTGGGAGAATTTCATAATTTTACTATAACATATGGGAATATAACAGGCCATAAATAATTTTAAAAAAAATTAGCAAATGTAGTTTTTTTTAGATAAGTTACATGTTTATCTTCCAACGAGTCAAAATCCCCAGCTTAAAATTCGTTCAAATACTTTTTTGCATTGACATTTTGCTTTTTTTTGTAGATACACGTAGAAGACACATTGTTTTCTGCAATAAGGTTTAGGTTTTAGGTTTTATTCATGTTTACCCCCATGATATACAATAATAAAAAGAGTAGCCTACTGCATGCAGTAATACACAAATAATTACATACATCATCTATTACATTATAAGAATAGTATATATATACTGAGTAAAAATAGACTATAATATTATATTAAAAAAAGAAAAAAAAGAGTACATCATTTCGAAAATATCTTAAGGAATTTAAATTAAGTTAAATTAAATTTTAGAGCTATGGGTGATGGCGTCATCGGAACATAAGCACAGTATGACGCACAGTAATATTGTCGAACAGTGTTTTTGTTAAAATTTGGAGTTTTATTTAAGAAAAATATCACTTTTTAGGTGTTCAAATATTTTTTTGATCACTATAAATGCTTTCAAAAATGCAAATAAAATTCCAGTCAAAAAATATCAAAAGTAATCCCTTAATTTTTAGCTATTATTACTTTGTCAATAATCCACATAATATTTTTTGTTTACAAAGCGTTTATTTAGATTTCTTAATAATAAATCTATGATAATCAATAACAACGAATAAAATAATAATTTAGGATAGTAAATAAGTATTGTTAGCATCGCAGTTAGCATTCATGTTTACGTTGTGCATGATGTCATTTAACAATAATAAGAAAGATATTGTAATAATACACTTAGGGCCGTATTTATAGTCGTTACTTGAGTTGAGAGCGCACTCCACTCACTGGAAGTTGAGTGCAGTCTCAAGTCTTCATTTTCAAAAATTCAAAAACTCACTCACACGATTGCATGCTCAAGCGTGTTCTGGAAAGTGGGCGTGGATTCAGAAATGTACTTACATATTTGAGTGCGCTATTGCGCATGAGCAAACTTTTTCAAAACTAACTTTAAAGAAAAAAAAAACAATTTTTGTTTGGCAGATGGGATTTAAGAAAATTTGTGATTCTAATAATATAGCGAGTATCAATATAAATAATTAACATCTTATTTACTGATAAATAAGTTTAAGTTTACTTTCGAGTATACTTTTTTTCTCCATCCACTTGATACTTTGACTTGAGATTTTGGCTCACTCAAAACCTGCGTGAGTACAGTCAGCCAAACTTGAGTGATAATCATCCTCAGACTTGAGTGAAGCAAGCCCTCAACTCAAACCAAAATTTTGTATAAAATGAGTAAGTGAGTTTTTCACCTACTTGAGGGAAACTTACACTCAAGTAACGACTATAAATACGGCCCTTAGGGCCGTATGTAAGTACATTTCTGAGTCCACGCCCACTTTCGAGGATACGCTTGAGCGTGCAATCCTGTGAGTGAGTTTTTAAATTTTTAAAAATGAAGACTTGAGACTGGACTCATCTTACAGTGAGTGGAGTGCGCTCTCAACTCAAGTAACGACTATAAATACGGCCCTAAGTCCTTTTTTCTAAAAAAAAAACCAAACAAACATGATTTACGGTAATACCTGTTATATTTAACAAGTATTAACACGAAAATAAATAACTCGTATTAACAAATATGCAAACGTGTGTGTGTGTTTTTACAAAATTATTTTTCTTAACAAAATTTAGTTATTCTCCAAAAAACTAGACACCGTAAATTTTAATTGTTTCTGTAATTAGCGTTGATTTGCGAGGAGGCTAACTCTACTGAGCTACAAAATTGCACTGCAGAAAGTAAAACCAAGCTCCAATCTCTAATTTCAAAACAACTAAACATCAAAAATATCGTTCCATATGTCGCGTTTAATAAAGTGGAAGCACAACAGGCGTCACCATGTTATTTTTCCTATACGGTACTGTACTACCGGTAGGAAATAAATCTCTAGTAGCGAAAGCTGCAGCAGTGAGGCTATTGATTAAGACCTTTGCGGGTCACAAACACTGCAACTTGTAGAAAATTAGGATGTAATCATTTAACCTACCACAAATTGTTGTTAGAACTAAAAGGCTTCAGTGCAACATTCTATTCTTTAGCTATGCAATAGCATTTGATCACGAAAGAGTAAATAATAAAAATAGGCGCATAAACCGGCTCATCATTTTGCATACGGTGTAGGGTTGTGGCTGTGGGTAGGGAGAAGTCATCGATTTACATCGACCAAACGTTTAACAAATCGATGCTTTATTCATTCTCCAAAGCTCATATTTCCTTTAGAAAACCAACTTAAAAGCATTTAAAAATGATCAATTGTCATGCGTTTCGACGATTATATTCGTAAAAGACGTCAGTATTGAAGCCAATGATGGGTATTATAACAAGTGTGGTAAAAGTGTTTTTACCTTCCAGTCTCTCCATATCGGCGAAATTGGTCCTCCGCATCATCCTCACTGCGTTGTCTGTTTCTTCTTACACAAATCGCTTAAAAGTACACTGCACGACTTTCACCATTTTCAAGTAATAAAAAATTATTTTTTCCCCTATATTAGACCGTTATTATCTAATTCAATAATCCCGATTACTTTGCCATCGCCGCACAATACCATTGAAAAAAAACGAAGGATCGATCCGCTTTCATTAACACACGCCCATTTTCTCATACAATACTGTACTTATGGCTCATCTTGAAGCAATGACATTGAGCGTCAAATATGGAGCGACACATTCCGCCATCTAGTTGCAGTTTTCAATAACATCACCGTTTCCGCCTTCGACCGAGCTTTCCATTCAACTTATTACATAACGAAATTAACGTGTTATCTACGAAACCTCCAATGTCAAAGTCTACATTGTAAATCAAGTCACTACAAAGACGCTCACGGTAAAAGAGTAACACTCTACCTTTTTTGGTAACCGCCTTTACCGTGTGCCTCTTTGTAATGACTCGATATAAAAACTGTGGTTTTGGAGGTTTCGACTGAGAATCATTTGAGCCACCATAAATCAAAATAATGCTGCACGTGTTGAATTGACTATTTTGTTATAATCTTGTGATATTATTTAAAAAAAAAACAACAACAACAATAAATAAACCATGAAGAAGGCTGTTATTTCCAATTGCGAGAAAAGTTTTATAATTAAGGGAATAGAGGAAGGAAAGGTTTGTTATTAATAATTGAAATCCGGTAAATTACTTTACCGGTATAAGTTATTATGCTACTTCTTAATTATTATAAATTTTAATATTTAAAGCGAATAGATGGTCGTGGACCTTATGACATTAGGAAACTTAAAGTTCATTTTGGAAATGAACGTGGGCTTTGTCAGGTTCAATTAGGAAGCACAAAGTTTGTATTTTTATTGATCATTAAATTTTAAACTTTAAAATTATTTCATGTGTCTTTTTTTAAAATAATAATATTCTTAATTAAAAGGGTTTTAGCTCAAGTTTCTTGCGAAGTTGTGGTTCCAGCTCCTGCAAGACCAAATGAAGGTAGTCTTTACATTAATGCTGATTTATCATCATTATCAGCTCCATACTTCGATAACAGGTGCTTAGAGAAATTATTTATTTTTAATAAAATTACTTGTTCGGTAATTATTACATTTGTTTATAATCTCGCACTTTTCAATGTTTTGCAGGCCATCCGACTATTCTACTGAAGTTAATCGACTTCTTGAGAGATGTATTTTAGAGTCGAAAGCTGTTGATGTAGAAACGCTATGTATTGTTGCCAGAGAGAAAGTTTGGTCTATACGCGTTGATGCCAGAGTTCTTAACCATGATGGCAATTTAATTGATTGTCTCAGTATAGCTGTTATTGCATCTTTAGTACATTTTCGGTTATAAATGTTATTTTCTATTTCATAACTAAAGATGCTAATTTTATTTGTTCCAGACGCCCTGATGTGACTATATCTGGAGAAGAAGTGACAATCGTTAGCATAGAAAATTAACTACCACACTTATATTCTGCTTTTGGCAATAATAAAATATTTCTATTAGCACACATTAGAAGACCGCAATCCCGTGCCATTGAGCGTACATCACTGGCCTATTTGCATGACGTTTGCTTTTTTCGAAGATGGGTAAAAATTGTTTAAATTTAAACATTCCTTTTAACGGAGCTAATTTATATCTCCTCCAAAACAGAAAATACTTACTTTTAGACCCTCTTGAAAGAGAAGAACAATCAATGGATGGGAAAGCGGTTTTAGGAGTGAATGGTTTAAAAGAAATTTGTAGCTGGCACATGAGCGGTACAATGTCTTTACATAAAGATCAGGTAACTGAATTTTAATAATAACGGTGTTAATTATAACATTTCGCGAATACATTTTCTTCCATTTATTTTAGATTTTGCGTTGTGCACAAATTGCAACATCAAAAGCAGGTGAAGTTATAGAAATAATAAGGACAGCTATATCTATAGATGCGGAGAAAAGGTTGGGTGCCTATTCTCGAATAATTATTCTTTTTACAAATATTTTTATTCCTTATTTAGAGCTTCTAGTAAAACTGGCGGATTTTGCGATTTTATAGAAATGAAAAAAATTACTACATCGTTTCACGAGCCTATTGAAATACACAATGAAGGAGTCAAAGAAATAATTACCAAAATGGAAACTGATAAACAAATTAATTCTAAAAATAATGTTAAATCGTATCCTTTTATAAAAATATGGCATTCTCGCATAATTGTTTATTTTCCTTAACTTTATTACAATTAGAAATGAAGTAAAGGTTATTGTAAAGGTATAATATTTTAATTTGAAACATATGTGTTAGAAATTATTAATTTTTAAGGATATTTCAGGCGCCTGGAACAGCGATCATTGGCCTCGGTGGCACTAGTACTTGGACTCTTTCAGACGACGACGAAGAAAAAGTTGAAAAACCTAAAATTAGGCAAAAAGCTGTTGGGAAAATTGAAACTGGTTGGATGTCTCCCTATTAAAAACTTGAATGCTAAAACTAATTTTGTCAATATATTTCAGTGGATTTAAGTGACGATAGCGAGGAAGACGTTGTCATGTTAACTGGAGATCAATAATCAATGTTGAGCATTTAACTTTTTTTTATTTCTGTCAATAAAAATTTAATTATAAATTGATTTACTCAAAAATTAGATTTTTTTTTACGATTATACTGTACTATTATGTTATTTCTCTTTAGTCAAATTAAATTATTTTGTAAGGTAAATTATTAATGTGAAGATTATAAAATATTAACGCTATATCGGTTTGAATACAAGTCTTTAACGACAGTCAACTAGTAAATTTTATTAATGAGCTTCGTTACCAAATTTTCTTTTAAAAATCAATCAGAATTATAAGTGAATGCATCCCATAAAAATTAAATTTCGCAACTAATGAATATCATATAACAACCGTACTTTTAAATCGACGTTTTTACATTTGAAATTGGTTTACCATCGACAAGAACTCGTACTTATTAGCAATATGCTCGAGTACGTCAAATAAATATTAACTTAAATCGAGAAAGTGGAACGACTTATCAGGGAGAAAGTCATTGCAGTTTTAAATACAATCAAGAACCCCAAATAAATTATTTCATCTAGGGTTTCAGTTAAATCTTCCACTTGGGGTTTCCCTCACCAAAATATTTTAACTCTTATTAATGGAAAAAAGTCATAAACACGTTGTATTGATATATTATGATGATGATAAAAAACGCCTTAAATATGAACATTCGTTTGTCAAAAGTGGAAAAAAAAAACATTAACACAAAAATGACAACCGAAATTCACTGAAACAAATGTTGAGAAAGTGAATAAAAAATGAAACGAATGAATACGAAAAAAAAAAAAAAAATAACCTGATTGGTGCGTTGAATGGAGAGGGGGAAGGTCACAAGACGAAAGCCACATAATGATAAAAACATCAATTTACAAAATAAAAAAGAAAAACTAGAGAAATTTATGTACAAAGGCGGAGGCTTGAAATAGCCTCACCATAAACAACAACAGTCGATATTTGCAACAATTGTTAGTGGCCGCCTTGACATTTATATAAAGTGGCTCAATATTTTTTTGCTCGAGCCTTCAACGGTGTCTAAAGATTGGCCACTTCCCCGCTAATTTTAAACTAAGTACAGGATGCAACAGACTGCTTATAATGGTGAATGGGAAAAATACAGAACAACGTGAAATGTGACGTGGTGTATGCAAATGAATTCAAATTTATTCATCATCACCGGACTCGTCATCGTCTTCTTCGACTTCCTCTTCTTCGCCAGACTCGTCATCATCATCGTCGTCTTTCTTCATCACCATTGGTTTCATAGGTACGGGCTTGGCCTTCTTACCCTTGTAGGCTTTCATTTCCTAAAAAAATAAATTTGAAATAAAAAGTCAAATTATAAATCCTTAAAAATTTTCTTTCTAAAAGAACATACCTTTTCATATCGAGCCTTGTCTTTAGCTGCCAAGGCTTCGTATTTGGATTTGGTATCTTCAGTCACGTCATTCCAACGTTTACCCAATTCCTTAGCGATTTCACCAACGGTTAATTCTGGATTTACAGCCTTAACTTTTCCTCTTTCATCTTGACAAAACCAAAAAAATGCCGAACTAAAAATAAAAAATGGCAAATGAAAAACGTTTCACAATCTAAAAATGGCGCTAACATACAGAGATCTTTTGGGGGCGTTTGGGTCCTTCTGACGCTTTCGCTTCTTGCCTTTACCGCCCTTACCGTCACCCTTCAAAGGCTGGTAGGTAGACATCTCAATTTCATAACGCTTCTTATCTTTCTCAGCCATATCCTGGAAACGCTTCTTCTCCTTTTCCGACATCGTCTAAAAAATAAAAAGCCAAACTGTTAGGCTACGAAAAAGCAACATAATTATGTAGTTGGGAATATATTATTTTACACGCACCTTCCACCTTTCGGCGCATTTCTTCGAGAATTCAGCGAAAACTACTGATTCGTTAGGATGCTTCTTTTTATGTTCTTCGCGGCAAGTTTGAACGAAGTAGGCGTACGCCGACATGCGGCCACGCGGTTTTCCGTCAGCTTTCTTCGACATTGGATAAGTTTGCGGAGCAGATTTATGAGGGAGAACTCCAAACAGGGGTGTCGAAGTTGGATACAGCCCTGTTACAAAGTGGGAAGAACCTGCAATACAAAAAATTAAAAATAAATTTTTAAAATATTTTTCGTTTAAAGCCCCATAATTTGAATAAAAAAAGGGAACGAATTAACAAATCTACAATGCAAATTCCGCGCGCAAACACATACAAAATCCCATGCAGCTTTCTATTGTTAAAACTAGTCAACCAAACATTCAAACGATCGCTGGTGCAACCAATAAAATATAATTATGATAAAAAAAAAATAGATCATGCAATCAATGCAAGTCGATAGATAAACCACACGATTGAAGAGAGTTGAATTTAACAATCCGCATTCAACCAGAAACAAAAAAAATAAATAAATAAAGATGAATTTCGCTACGTATAGCTAAAAAAAATAAAAACTTTAAAACAAAGCAAAAAAATAAAATAATAAACAAGTTCACTTATGTATTGCGACCATAAGTCACTTTCAAACGGCCTTTTGCTTAACCTAATGTAAACAATTAAACTCGTATTTTCCTTTTTATTCTTTGAAGAGGAAAAAGAAAATAAAATGTTCGAAAATGATTAAATAACAGTAAAAAAAAAATGCAGCTAGCCAACAACAGATTAAAAATACGAGTGATTCACAGCCACCTGCCAGAATTTAAAATTGAAAGAAAAAAAAAAAATCCAAGCGCTAAAATATTGGAATAAAAAAAAAGTTGAAAGAATATAAGAATTTAAGGGGATGGAAGGTAGAAGTACCATCAGATGTCCCGTAGTTCATGGATGTGTTGTCTCACGACCAGCTCTTGAATCGAGCCTAAAATGCTTTGATTTTCCGGACCAGCAGATGCCACACACTGTATAGTTGAGGAAAGCTAGCAAAGTGAGTTACAAGCGAGTTAAATTGCAGGTTAAACAGCTGGCCGTCTGAAAGCGGCTATTTTCTTTTTCACATTAGAAAGACACTATTACATTAACTAACTTCGCTTTCAAATCGTGTTGAATATTTATTTGGATTTGGCGAAGCGCATTCGCACAAGGGAATGGAATAGGAGCCAAAAATATAAAAAAATAAAAAATAATACTTTAAATAGCCCATAAAAAAGCACGGATAATCATGATACATCTTTCAAAACAATAGCAGTAATGATAAAGTAAAAAAAATTGGTCAAACTATAAACTATTAAAAAAAACCATTCACCCATAAAAGAATATACAGTATTCAGTTAAAAATCACAAAAAAATTATTATGTAACTGTCCGGATTTTATTTTGTCAACATATTTAATTTATCCAGTACGAAGCGTGCTTGAATTTTCCCTCCAAAAGTTAGGTTTAAAAAGTACTCAAGTTAAAATTCGTTGAAAGGAAACTGCAGTTTATGTTCAGCAGATGAATGTGTTTTTTTTTTTTCTTTTTTAAAAAATAATTTTCCCTTCTCTTTTTACCACGCCTATCATTATATTAGTCGAGTATTTAGAGAGAATTTTCTTCTCTCCCTTCGTTGTACATGACATGAGTGTAGTAGTTACTACGGTAGATAGGCTATTTCTATGCAACGAACGTAATTCTCTTTGCTTTCTACTCTTTTCATTTCCACACGCTGCGTGCTCAACCCATATGTAGCCAATGTACGGTTCCAATGTGCTAGATAAGCTAAAGCAGGAGAGAAAGAAGGGAGAGGAGACGAGTTGAAAAACAAGTTCAACGTCACCACATGCATTGCGAGTCAAGCTTGACTGCGGCAGTTACATGCTAATCTATTATCAACGAGCCTCACCACTTCCCCTCAACCATTCCCTTTAAAAGAACAGCTTTCTCATCATTCCCAATTCCTTCTCATAAAAATAGCGCAAACCAATTTTTAATTTTTAAAAAAAAAAAAAAATTCATTATTTTTAAACATTTAAAATTTTATACTTTTAAACAAGTTCCGTAGATTAAATTAATGTTCGTTTTTTTTTTTTACAAATAATTAATACTGTAATTAAAATGTTAACAGAAACTAGAAATTGGTCTCCGATCAAAAGATTGGGAATCCCATTTTACAACGCATAAACGATTTCAACCGCGAAAATCTACCGCCAGGCAAAAGCTGTAGATCCGTTGGTAAAGCGCTTCAACTGCTTTCCTCATTCAATGAACGAAGAAAAGAGATCTAACGGAGCGCATTGCTCAATTTCCCCCTACAAACAACCAACTTTGTAACTGCCGTAGAAAAGCCATTAAATTCGTATTCAGCGAGTGTTGGCGCCAATGAAATCAGACTTGAAGCTTGTTTAATGGGATAACATTTACGACAAGCTGTTTTTATCGCTACCCACTACCAACCTCTCTCTCTTCAACTGTTCAACGTACACGACAGGCACACGTAAGCTGGTTGGTTGGCTGGCTATGTATTCGATATGCTTGCTAGCTATTCGAAAGATTTTC
>JAQGAZ010000900.1:0-41657 GCA_034692225.1 Polydesmus complanatus
ATAAAAAAATTCTAATTTATCAAATGGGTTTTATTGCGTTTCGAAATAAGAACTTTTCGCTGCCCCACCCTGTACATGTACAGTAAGTTAAGGAATCGTGAAAATTACGGTTTTTTTTTCTGCACACCATGTATAGTTATTATAAATGCGCTTCAATGTTTTTAAAATAAAACTGCAACGCGGTAGAGAATTTTCTCGTTAGCTACCGGTACACCGAATCTGCCAAACTCTATACCGCAATTTAAAAAAAAATATTCTGTATAGCACGATACAGTATTATCAAAAAAAAAAAAAAATGAAAACTCAAGTTTCGAAATTATATTAAAAATTATTAGGGCCTACACATTTTTTAAAAAAATTTTAAAATTATTAAAAATTATCAAAAAATTTTCATACAAATTTTATTTAATTTAATGAACTCGAGCGCTAAAATTCGTCTGCGCCACTTGAAGGAAAAAATCTAGCCTACCTACTTCCGGTTTCTATTTTTATCAAATTTTCTTGAAAAAGCAACAGAAATACATCCTTTTTCATTTCCAGTAATTTTCCAACAAAATTGCGATTACTGTATAATACAGTAATTATAAACTTCGCGCCTCAATGCCTTTCTAATACAGTACAACCTTAATAATGAATAGCTTTCTTGTGGCACCTCTCCATCGCAACAAATTTAACCACTGCTCTTGATAATAATGTATTGTGTTGTACGAGAACTTCTTTATTAAATATCAAAAGCTTATACCTGGAATTTTTCGTCAAGTTCAGTAATACATTCAATACACTATCACATAATTTAATTTGTTTGTGGGTTATTCTAACTCGTTTTTTTTTTTTTTTTTTTTGCTATTCAAATGTACAATACAAGCGATACAATTTACTTCCGCCATTGTAAACAAAAATGGAATTTTTTTTTTAAATCAAATTTCTTTAAAATCCAACAGAAAAACATCCTCTTCCTTCAAATCAGCTTATTTGCCAACAACCAGAGCGCAGTGACGCAATGAGGTGTCGTTACCGAAATGTAAAATTTGCCTCTAAAATGTCAACAAACTTTTTCAATTTTTTTTTTTTTTTCTCATTACCAATAAAACTCATTATGAAGGCTTAAATTAGCCTTCAAAATTGAGTCCGATTGCTAAATCAAAATCTTGCGCGGAGAATATTAATTTCGTTTAGAAAAAACCCCCCCAATTTATTTTTACCACCTAAAATTAGCAGAGTTTGGTAATGCGGGCGTCATTAACGAGTAATCGTTACAATATGCACTACTTTGCCCAATAGTTTTAATGAGTTTTGCAAAAAAAAAATTCGTTAACATATACCGAGCTTGAAAATATTTGTTTTACTGAAAATGAGATGTACTTGAGAAATTGGATGCGCTCATTTTCCTCGTCTTTTATCATCATTGCAATTGATGCGCCGCGTAAATACCATTTTATGATTTATGTATCGTAAGGTAACAACAACAAAAAAAAAAAAAAAAGAAAAGGTTTGAGAGTCGGTGCAGGTTTCGCCATTCGTTCCACCGGTTGTAGCGTTGCGGTACCAGCCAGCCACCCACACGATCAACATCCACATCCACCCACCCTCGAGGCCAGATCGGAGCCAGCCTGTTAATCCCTATAATTGCGCACCTGGATTTAGAACGCGTCATTTCGCCATTACACGTATGAAAAAAAATTATAAAAGGTAAACAATTTCAAAAATGCGCAAACATTCTTTTTTTTTTCTTCTTTTTTTAAATTCCAATCAAAACGTACACGTAATTTGACTTTTTTTTAAAATTTTTTTTTTTTTATCATTCCGAGGGCAAAGTGGAGCGCGCACTTTTTAATAGTTTGATTTATTTGTCGCGGAGGTGTTTGTTTTTTCTTTCAACTGATAAACAAATGATTTGTTACTAATGTTTTTTTTACAAATATTTAAATTGAAAAATGATGCAAATTAAGTGAACGCCTTAAAAAAAAAAAAGGGACAATTATTTTTAGAAATGGAGGGAGGGGGGAGAAAAAAAGTCAAAGAAGTTTCCGGTCATCTACATTTCTACAGTGTGTCACTCAAACAAATTCAACACATCGAAAGAAATTCGTTAAGCGATTTTCGTATTCATAATCTTCTTCTTTGTAACAATCGGTGACATACTGCCTCAAAACTAATTGCGTGCGGGAGAAAATTCCAATATCAACACTACACGTTGCCTTATTGGTAAGTTTATGGATAGAGATTGGAACCGCTTAGTGCTTAATTCTTGAGAGGCAATCTCTGCATGAGGCAGCAAAAATTAAAATTATTACTGGTAGTTTATTTGTTGTGAGTTTGCAACTCCAAACGTACTGTCGGTACCACCTAACAATTGGATCCATGTTGTTACGTTCTATCAAATGTTGCCATATAACAGACTACATGTATTTTAATAAACATTACTGTACATGTACTGATTTAATTTTACAGTACAAAAGTATATCACTAATGGTTGATTGATTTGTTGTGAATGTGTCCCATATATTTACAGGTACTGAACCTGTACGTCCATACTTATTTCATTTCCTAATTGGGCGCTCGTTAGGGTAAGAAAAAAGCAACTTTCATAATACTGTAGACGTGTCACTCGATGTCTATGAGATAAATTAGAACTTAAAATAAAATCGTTTCTTATTTTATCCAATTTATCCACAAGAAAAAGCAATGAATTCGACGTTTCAATTGCTTTTACAACTCAATGGCTAGCCTGACCATATAAGGTTAAATGCGAGCATGCCAACTATTTAAGAGTTTTTTTTTAGATACATACAAGATAAAAGAGTCATAATACAGTACTGTAATCAAATCACAAATTTTTAAATAACATTATTCCCTTCGATTCCTCATCGAAATCCGTACTTTTGCGCTTGGCGTGAACGCTTTTGCTCCAATCAGATTGCTGCCAATGATTTCAATCAAAAGAGGCGTGCATGGCCGAATTGGTCAAACTAAAACCTGGTTAACGGAAATGTCTCCCGCGGTGTATTTTTAAAAAAGCTATCAATCTCGATCGATAAAAAAAAATGCACATTTTCTATAAAAAAATATTTAATTAAAAATCTACCTTTTAATTAAAAACCAGCAAATTGTATATGTCTTTCATTATAAAAAAAACTGAGTCAAATTAAACCAAAAAAATGATAACGAAGAGTTCATAGCACCGTCTCCCTCTCCACCACCACCTCCACCTGCACACTCAGAGGCAATCGGACCTGCTCCCCCTCCGTCCTTACGACGTCCGGCGCCCCCTGAATCGAAGTGTTGTTGGTCTCGGGGTGAAGAAGCTTCACCACTTGACCCTTGCTGGCCGGAAGCCCGTCCGTTCGCAGCACCATCACCAGGTCCTCCTAAACCAAACGTATACATAGCTTAACTAACCAACACCTAACACATAACCAACACATGACATGTGACTGAAATGATGAGCCAACCTCCTTGAAATACTTGCGTAAGTATTGCGTATTCAAAATGCATCCGCTGCCGTCCTTCGCAGCGCCGTCGAGGTACACACCTTTAGCCAGCAGCGTGTTGCCAGCTCCCAGCGCCAGGGAGGCCACCAGACCAACCACCATGGTCAACCAATTGGACAACTCTCGATCATCTAAACGCAATCGATACTTGATTTTTAATTTATATTTTTTTGAAATTAAAATTCAAAGCGGGAGAGGATTTTAAATGGCTAACCACGTTCTCAACAGTTGAACAAGCCTAACAAGATCACACAGCCATGTTCAGCAGAACTTACAGTGGCCCATTAGAGCCAATCCAATAAATAAAAAAAGATGTTAAAATAAAATAAGTTGTTTTAGGAAAATTTTAATTGTTTTAAAGCAACTAAAAACCTCCCTTATGCATTTTCTTATAGGACAGTATTATTTTGGAAATTCATTTTTTTATTACTAAAAGTATAAGATTTTTTTTATTGATTGGCTCTGAATTGGCTATTGTAAAAAAATACGGTAACGAGGGAAATAAGGTAAGGACTGACTTGGTGCAAATTCTTGATTAGATTCACGGATTCAAAAAATTCCTTAAAATTTAAAATAGACTATCGCAAGCTCTGATAAGAAGAATAAAAATTTAAACGGCAGATTTTGTGTAATTAAATATTATATGATGGCCAATAGTGGGAAATCAACGGCATTTTGAATTAAAAAAATAACTCAAGTGTATTAAACTCTGCTAAAAAAAATTATATAATCTATAAAAATATTAAATCTACTAAAAAATTCGGCTTTTTTGAGAATAATAATAACCCTAATTATAGACTACAGTAGGCCTACTACATTAAATTATTGTTTTTGCGCTTGCCTGTTTTCGATATTACGCTAGCCGCGCCATCTCTTGTCGCTATGAGGTAACTCTCACTACTCTCGCGTCAGAATACACACCAAACATTTAAAAAATTTTTTAAGGAAGCATCTCCCAAAATTTCCCGGCCATTTTAACAAGTTCTTCCCTGCGGACAAGATGTCCATGAAAACCAATAAATGTAACCTTAAATGACTGCGTTTAAGAAAGCTACTTTCAGACATTGACAGAAAACTATTTTTTGGGATCAAGGTCAAGAAACGGAAATAGCGTAGTTAGCCATGTGAGCATCCTAAATCACCTGGGAAGATGTAGACGTCGGCAAAGAGCCACACGCCCCTCCACACGCTGATGGCGCCCAAGCTGGCCAGGAGGTAGAAGAGGTCCTCGAGCAGCACGCGATTGAAGTTGAAGGAGATGCGGCGAGAGAACGAGGCGGTCGGCCTCTGCAACAGGTAAGCCGTGATGACGATCAAGTAGCCCACTCCCAGCGACATCCAGCAGGAGAGGGCGGGGTGGTCAGGATAGAGCAGACGGTCCATCACCACCCACACGCCCCGCCACACGAACACCACCAGGGAGCCAACCACGAGGACGGAGAACGCTACGTCCGAGAGGAAAAACCAAGTGGATTGCTTTAACTAAAACCAGAAACACACCACAGGCTTTAACTGACACCTCAACACACCTCAGCAAATTAAAATTACAAGAAAAAAAAAAAAAAGGGAGGGGGGGGGGGGGGGGAATAATATTATTAAAGGTTCAAATTTTTTTTTAAAAAATGGTGCAAAAGTTAAATTGCCAAAACCAAATAATAATCAGACTAAATAATTGAAAAATGAATACCGATATTAAATGAAAATTAAAATATTTTTTAGAAAAAATAAAATATTAATAATAAAATAAATAAAATAAATAAAATAAAAATTTAAATCATTTTAAAAAAATCAGACAATTAAAAAAAAATTTTAAAAAAATCAGACAATTAAAAAAAAATTCTAAAATTAATAAAAATTTAAATAAAATTCAAAAAAAAAAAAAAAAAAAAAAATTTAAAAAAAAACAAAAAATTAAAAATTTTTTTTTCTAAAATTAATAAAAATTTAAATAAAATTCAAAAAATAAAAATTTAAAATCATTTTAAGAAGTTTAAATAAATCAGACAATTAAAAAAAATTTTTTTTCTAAAATTAATAAAAATTTAAATAAAACTCAAAAAAAAAAAAAAGAAAAATTTAAAAAAAATCAGACAATTAAAAAAAAAAATTCTAAAACTAATAAAAAATTAAATAAAATTAAAAAAATAAAACTTCACAACAATTTTTAAAATTAAAATTTTTAAAAAATAAAAAATTCGAAACAAAATTTAAAATTAAATTAATATCAATCAAAAAAAAAAAAATTGAAAAGATGTCACTATTATCATTAAAACTAATTTTTTTTCTTCAAAATTAATATACTGTAATAAATTGCGCGTCTTCCGCTCATGCGCGTACGCTCTCCATCAAACTTTCTTTCAAAAAAAAAACAAACTTACGACGACGTTTTGAAACATGGTGGGTGAAGCGGTGTAATCAGCGTCCATCCGATCAATGTTGATGACCACAGGTGGCGCCGCGATATTCCTCAACGCCCTGAGCGAGGCCAAGGCCCACACGCCCACCAGCGCACTTCCAGCGCCCGAAAACCACGAGTTCGTAAAGTACTCATCCAGCAGTTGCCACACGCCCCTCCACAGGTTGACCAGTCCGAAAGCGAAAACCATCGTAAAAGTCCTCGACACGAAAACTCGTAAAAAAACATGGTGACGGCTACCGTCGCAGATGTATCGCCCCACCGGATGTTGGGTGGCGTTGCACAAAAACGTAAGCGCGTAGCCGATGAGCAGCGAGGCGTAGCCCCCGGGGTGCCTCACCAGCTCAATGTCCAGCTGCAAATAGATGTCCAACAACTGCCACGTCCCTCGCCAATACAGCACGCAGAGGGGCGAGAGGAGTAGCAGCGCCAAGGACCAGTCCACGGCCGTCACCGTCTGATCCGCGTGACGCCGGTGACGCTGCCTCATCACCCACACACCTTCCCCACCCGCACCCCCCTCGCTGGTCACGCTCACCATGGCCGGTAGGTCAATAGAATCCGCAAGGTGTGAACGCGAAAGTGTTTGGAACGATCCCTCGATCAAAAAGAGGAAGGACGGGGGCAGGAAGTGATGAGAATTAGGAGAAGGCGGGAGAGGAAGTGCGAGTGGCCTCAATTATCAATTATTGAAAAACGCGACGAGAAAGTGGGTGGTAGAGGGGGGGGGATGGGTGGGTGATAAGAGATCAATTCGAATCAAGTTCAAAAATCACTTCCCGCCTGCCATCGCCCGCTCGGTAGGGGGGAGACGCCCCGCCCATTGTCAATACCGAGTGTCAATTGGAAGACACGGCTCATCGATAATGACAAGATAGCACATGGCCACGCCTACTGCCACCCACCGCGCGATCGAGCGGAGAAATCC
Source organism: Polydesmus complanatus (assembly GCA_034692225.1). Lineage (NCBI taxonomy): Eukaryota > Metazoa > Arthropoda > Diplopoda > Polydesmida > Polydesmidae > Polydesmus > Polydesmus complanatus. Next base: position 6,836 of record JAQGAZ010000900.1, read on the forward strand.
GATTCTTACTTCGGTGACAAAAAAAAAAAAGATGGTTTTAATTGATCGATTTATAAATAGGATTTTTATTTCCAATATAAAATTTATTTAAACTTTACTTGTAAAAATAGCAGCTCACTGCGCAGGAGGTAAATGACTTGGAAAAGAATCAAATAGATTTTTGTTTTTTCATAAAATATTTCACTTTGAAAACATTTTATTCCTAATATCGTTCAACTTTTGGATCAGTTTCCTAAAAAAAAGTAAACGATTTTTGCTAAAAGCGATGTCATGAAATGAACGATTTCTGTTAGTCAAAAGCAATTCCATGAAATGAACGACTTCTTTTAAAGACAGATCCCCTATGTGAACGGCTTTTTAAAGCAGTTTTATGAAGTGAACGATTTCTTTTAATGCTAATTCAATGAAGTGAACGATTTCTTATAATGCTAATTCAATAAAATGAACGATTTCTTTTAATGCTAGTTTAATAAAGTGAACGATTTCTTTTAATGCTAGTTTAATAAAGTGAACGATTTCTTTTAATGCTAGTTCAATAAAGTGAACGATTTCTTTTCATGCTAGTTCAATGAAGTGAACGATTTCTTTTAATGCTAGTTCAATGAAGTGAACGATTTCTTTTAATGCTAGTTCATTAAAGTGAATGACTTCTTTTCATGCTAGTTCAATGAAGTGAACGATTTCTTTTAATGCTAGTTCAATAAAGTGAATGACTTCTTTTAATGCTAGTTCAATGAAGTGAACGACTGCTTTTAATGCTAGCTCAATGGAGTGAACGATTTTTTAAAATATTTTCCATAAAGTACAGTAAATCACTTTTTAAAATAAAAACCAAAATAATTCTATAAAGTCAACGATATTCAATAGTTCAAAACATGAACGATATTTCAAAAAGTGAACGGTATTTCAAAAAGTGAACATGATTTCAAAAAGTGAACGATACTTCAAAAACAACATTTGCAAACTGTAAACTACGATAACTGGGAATTGAAAGTCGAGAATGATTTTCCATTCCCCAAAACGATATCTTAATTTGCCAGTTAACTTAATTCGAATTAACCTAATTAATGATAAACTTAAAAACGAGAAAAAAAAATCAAAGCCACAGACAAAGAATTATGCTCAATAAGCATGAAAAAAACTTTTAAAAATTAATGTCGCTTCTTTTTTTCTATTCCGATTAAGCATCTGACATAGCAACTGAAAATAGCGTCGTCTCGGCAAAACCACTTGACAGCAGTGTGCGATCGATCCATTGTTAAACACATCGACGATATTAATAGGGATTTAATCCGTGATTTGTGTTAAGGTCAAGGTTTACACCCGCAAACAACACCCCACACTGTATACACCTCTCCCGATTACGTTCATTCAGCGTGCGATTCAAAACTAGAACAAGCGTTAAGAACGCGCGAAAAGCGTTAAAACTTTCTCGATCAACCATTAACTTCGGATTACAATTAAATTTAAAAATAATTGAACAATAATAATTCCATTGTGATCGCGCTAAATCTTATTTTTTATTTTCGTCCCCGTCGTTTGATTGCTTTTTTCACATCTCATTGATAACAATTATTTTAAGCAAACTTTTAACTACTCTTAACAAATTTTCACTTACTGTACAATTAGCAAAAGCTGATTAAAATGTGTGGACATTAGAGAATTTGCGGCTAAGCATTTTTGCTCGCTCTTACGCTTTACTCCATTTCTTATGACGTCATTAAAAAAAGTGATGAAAAATATTGCGTTTCAATTTTTTAATAAGCATTCTTACTTATGGCGTCATCGCAGGTTTAGAAATACAAAAATTAACGTTTTTAACTTCTCGTAATAAACATTAAAAAAAAGTTAACATTACGTCATAAGAAGTGGAGTTAAGCTTAAGAAAAAGCGCCCATAGAGTAAATAAAAAGCTTCCATTTCGCTATTTCCTATCCTATAGAAGCCCTCAATCTCGATTTGAAATTTTAAATATTTTGTAAATGTGAATAACATTAACATAAGCAGAGTGTGGCATATAAAATTTCTCGTATAAAGTTGGTTAATCGGATGCGAGTTTGAAATTTCCCCCAAGCCGGGCGGAGAGGGTAAAGAGCGTGGGTGGTAATGGAAAATTTACGTAATCACTCGGGTGCACACTGTATCGCTTGTCATTTCGTGAGTTGAACAGCAGATCAAATTTCTAAAGAGTGTAAAAATATGTTCGATCCGAGTCCAAAGTGAAAAACATTGCCATAAAAATGTCCTCAACTCGTCTCGTCGCTTTCAACCGCCTAGTTACTTGAGCCTGACCGGTCAACGGTTAAGCTACACCATCTTCCTTCGCATCTGTCTTCAACCACTCTCAAGTGACGAGATAGATTTGCATAGTACTCTTTTCATGTGCCTGCTACTTAAAACGACTTTTATCACGTGCAGATCGTTTTGTAGCGCCAAGGAGATTAAACAGCGTTTTGTACCAAACTTTTTAATAAAATAAAAATCTCAAAGTTCAACAGAAAGCTATCAACCCAATAGAATGCTAAAGTGTGTTGGTCGCTTTCTACAAATCAAAATAGTGAATAAGATAAATAGCATTGATTGATGCTTTGTGAATTTTTACAAATTGAAGAATACCTATTTTACTTTACGAGTCCTGTATACAGTAGCTAGAACTTAATTTTCGACGTTTTTAGAATGGTAGCTGCAAAATATCTCGAGCGAGGCAGCAATATTCTATTGCGATATTACAAACGTTACAAGGCGGTCTGCAAAAGCTATGACGAAAGTCCATATTAACTCAAAAAGTGAATAATTAAAAGTCAAGGGCGCGCGTTATTACGTCAGTATGGGTCTACTCTAGAACTCTGTCTGATACAAAATTATTCATGAAATTTGAGAAAATCCAAAAATCGCCGTTAATTTCGCTTTTTCTAATTTTTTATTTTATGCATTATAAAAAACTGACGCCGTGTAATATTAAATTAGCGCTATTGAAGGAGCTCTCACTAACCGCAAAAAAAAAAAAAATGCTGGCGGTTAGCGCATGATTTTTTTTTTTTACCTTACAAAATGATAACATTAGAGAAAAGTACGAGAGCCAGCAGCGGTCAACCTTAATGCAAAATAAAACTTTTGTTAAATTTGAATACTGTATTTGTAAAAAATAAAAAAAAAAAAATTATGCTGGGTACAGTGTAATTTTAACATTTTAAGAGTCATGTCCTGCAAATATCCGTTTAATCGGTAGAGCTATACCAATTTTGCTGACTTCAGCCAACATTAAAAAGTCAATGACTGTACATGTACTGTAACAGTGCATGTATTTTAATTAACGCAATAGATTCACTTGTTAAATATGATCGCTTTTGCTGACTTAAAAACGTATAATTTTAAAGAGTACAATACGAGTTTATACATATGTAATGCGTTTATTCGGTCAATTAAAAAAAATAATAATAATAAAAAAAAGATAAATCGGATTTCACCGCTTCTTGGTTTTCTTCATTTATTAAAAAAAAAAAGAAAATTATGCAATTATTTTGAAATGTTGTTTTTTTTTTTTTCGCTGACTTTTATTTTTATCTCCCGCAAAAATGCATCTTAATTCATCCCATAAACCTCGTTTTAACGCATGTTATTTTCCAAACTCCCATTTTTAATATCATTCCCCCTACTCCCACCCCCCCCTCACTTATTCGTTTTTAAAATATTATCGATACCGAACCAAATTAATTACAAACTTACTTCCTGTTTCTCCCGATTTTACGTTTTCCCCTACTCGAAATTTCTGCATAATCGCATTTTCGAAACTTTTCAAAGCGCAATTTCGGGGTTTTAATCCCCAAAACTCTCTCTTTCTCTCTCTTGGCTTATTTATGACCAGCCATTTGTCAGTGAACGAGATGACGTCATCTGGCAACAATATACCTGTCCCAAAAACACATGCTTACTCGTCAAATTTTTATTATTGTTGTTGGATGCGGAGAACGTTTCGTGACAAATCGGATTTGTTCTCATTTTGATCTCGAAAATATAAAAAAGACGCGAAAATAGTTTCGGCTTCGTAGAAAGCGTTGACGATGTGTTCGAAATCGGTGTTGTGGATTCTACTGCTCGTCTCTTGCGCCGTGGCCCGCGTCCACGCCTTTCGCCTCACAGGAAACTCAGCCCGTAAGTCCGCCATGCTCTCCGTTAATTAAAAAAAAAAAATTGAAAGTCTCGATTCGAACAACATACCGAAAATTAATTAAGCCAAAGAAAAATTAATTTTTCCGTTATTTAACTTTTCCGTTATTTCTATTATATAAAAATATCTAAGTTAAAGTTAAAAACCGCAAAAAAAAAACCAAATTAAAGTTAAAAATATCAAAAATTAAAGTTAAAAACAAGCACAAAAAAATAAAAATTGAAAACTGTAAAACCAAAATACAAAAATTCCTAAAGTTAACAATTATAGCAATATTATATCCTCTTTACTAGTTAATTAAATGAAAACTAATTTTGATTTCCTTACTATTTTTATTTGTTTTTTAGCCGACAAAATCGGGCAATGTCCGAAGCAAGTGAGGTGGACCTGGCCCTGCGCCGCTTGCACCGGGCCGGGCGACTGCAGCGCCCGACTGTTGTGCTGCGGAACCAGTAGCGGTCAGATGTGCTGCACGGCCGCTGTTAGGCCATAAACACACGTTCACCAATTAATATGTATCAAAGAAATTCTATTTATTAATTTAAATATTTTAATTTTTTCTTTTATTTTGAATTTTATTGAATTGCCTAATTTTAAATAACGTTTCCGCATTAAATTATGTGTTAAACCTATTTGTTGTTTTGTTTTGTATTATAAAACGTACGAATAAAATATTATAAATGGAAAATAACATTATGGAAAGTCGCAAATTTATGAAGAAAAAAAAACCAAACTCAATTGTAAGCCTCAGATTAAAAAAAAAAACTTTTGTTACAAAAAAAAGCATTCGAACTTAGCGCGAATTTAATGCAATAAAATCTCACTAGATGGCGATACTATAACGCTACAATACTATTTTCTTCTACACGTAGCTTCACGCAAAGCATTTCTACCAAATTAAAAAATATATAATATTCCACATAAAAATTAAATACGAAAATTTAAAATTAATTTGAAAGACTAGTATACTACAGTAATTTTCTGATAACGTCATTTTAATAATTTACTCGTCATAACCTTGATTGCGGGATTGAAAATCAAACGCAGCGCAGGTAGCGCCACTCAGCGGACTCTTTTTATACCTCTTCATTTTTTTCAATTAACCCGCCTCGCGCCCGCCGATAAAATACACAAAGATTATTCGTCTTTTCTCCAAATTTTCTCATTTTACGCTGTAGTTGCCCTCTTTTTTATATCAATAATTTTGTAAATCCTTGCTATTTACGAGCAAAATGACTGACAATTTCACATGTTAATCACACACGAATACATAACGCAATCAGACAACGTCTCCTCAGACCGAGAAAGAGATCAGACATAGCGCAACAATCAGCATCATGTAAATCCAGCCACGTCATTAATAATCACTATTTGTAAATCGCAGTTCAATTATAAATAGATTATAGTTCATCCAATAGACATTCCAATTAAACATTATCAATAATTTCCCCGAAAAATATTTAAAAGTTGTGCTTTACCTTTCGTCGCCATCTTAACTTGCGTTTCCTCGGCTGGGTTCTGCGGGCACAATGTTCTTTCGGCGATCGCGCGCATACACACACAATACTGTACTGTAAGAATTCTAAAATACTTTTTTTCAATTACACAATTATTGTTGATAACACACTAGGTAAATAAGTCTTGGATGACGATTGAAAACACAGGTACTGTATCTATTTTATAAAACCACGGTCCCTCACAAAACGGCTGAAGCCTGAAACTAATGGCGATGATGAAGAAGGATTGAAGGCATCACGTGACACGTATTTGTGTGTATAAATGCGCCTGATGGCTATGCTAACGGTAAACTCAACGTTGTGACGCGGTCGACACATAAAATAGTCCTTTATGAAAGCGCAGTGTAACCCGTCCCAATTATTACAGTGTTGTCACTAATTATTATTAACTTTAATAAATAAAATCAAATTATGATTTGTATAAAAATTTATTAATATATTGTGTGTATTTCGGGGTGATTAATCTACCTTTCTGCCTTAATAATGGTACCCTCGAAAATATAGCATGTAGAAAATTATTTTAGATTAAAATAAAACGAAAATCAATTTTGTCTAATTAATTATTATTTTATACAGTTGTTTACAAATTGTTTATAAAATACAATAGTGTATTTAATTATTATTTAGTGGTTTTAAGAGGTTACGCTATAATTTTAAAATATCAGAATTTTTTTTATTAAGCATGTTGTAGGTTATATTAACTTACCGGTGCGGTGACGCGGTTGTTACGAGTGATAAAGACTAGAAGAATTCACGAAATTTGGTCAAACACTAGACACCTTTTTTTGTTGTTGTTTAACAAAAAAGTCATTGAAAAATTTTCCCGAGACTATCTAAATCAACAGACTTTACCGGATACCGTTTCTAAAAAAAAAATTAGGCAAAAAAATTTTCTTAGAACCATAAAAAAAAAAAGCTAAAAAATAAACGTTACTACATACTGGGTGTCCGAGAAGGTGCTGACCGATTTCCAATAGTGATTTAAAAAAAAAAAAAAACTAACAAAGTTAAAATCTTAAAAATGGTGTCATTTTACAAATAAAGTCGAAATATTTTTTGTGTAAAAAGAAATTCGTTTTTTAATTCAAAAAATACAGTGCATATCAAAATTTAAAATACAAAAAAATTACATTTCTTATACCGGTAAATGAAATTTTCCTATGATAAAGTTTTTTTTATGGAATACAGTATTAGCAATTAGTTATGTTTTAAAATTATTATTTAAGTTTGCAGAGTGCATTGAAATTTGTTATTTTTATAACATGACATATTTTTCATAACATATTTTAAATCGCAATTGTTTATCCGTCAGTGCCTTCTCGGACACCCAACACATCTTTAAAAGTTTATCGAACAAAAAACAATTAATATTGATTTGCTTATTTTTATTAAAATTTGTCAACACTGCATATAAAATAGCAACACTCATCGTGTAATAAAAAAAAATAGGTGGGTGGAAGTTGGTGAACCGTAAAAGACGACCATAGTGATAAAATAAATAAATAAAGTAAAACACGATGAGACTTGTCATCAGCGGAGACGACTTCAGGTACAGTAAAGAGAAGATGAAATATTAATATGCTAAGAAGATTACTCAAATGACAATAATAATAAAACCAACGGAGCACGTTAACTGCGGGGACTTTCCCAAAAAAAAAATAATTACAATAACTTTCTTGTTTTGATCGTACGTGGTGATCAACTCGTAACGCGCACGCGCACTGCTATTTTTAGCAGGTGGAAAACCCGCGTGAATCGCATAATAATGCTCATCGTTTAGTCTCAAAACTGGATAAGTCAATTAAGTTGACATTTAAAGAAAAACAAAAAATATTTTTTTTCTGCTATTTTTTTTTTACTTACCGGTATTGCATATTTTAAAAAAAATTATTTCAAAATAAAACAAGCAAAATTAATAACAAATTTTTTCTCTGATAATTTTATTATTTTAAATAACTATTTTCAAAATTTACATTTTCTTTTAAAAAAAAATTGCGAATTAGGTATATTTTTTAAAATACACAAATAAAACTATATTATTGGTTATTAGCAAGCTATCAATCTACTTCCGGTTCAATAAAATGTAAACATTTTTTTTTTAAATGTTACTTCTTTTTAATTTTCATAGAATTTTTTTTTTTTTTGAAAATAATCTGGATCAATAATTCTTCGAAAAAATCAATTTCGTCAAATCAGACCACATCCAATAAATCTGCATAAATTACCGCATTGTTGATAAACGGTTTTTCAAATTAAAATAATTAAACGAAATCGCACCTATATGATTTTTCAAAACAATACCTTGAAACGTGTTTCATTATTTTTTCTTAAAACTTTAAACAAAAATACAATATAAAAAAAATTCAAACTCGACTTAACCAATTTTGAAAAGAAACGCTTTATTTCTCCTCTTTCTTTTTATTTTTTTCACCCTTTTTTTTTAAAGGTGAATTATGAAATAATTCTTTTCGCTCACGTTTTCTCGCTCAAAAAAAAAATAAAAAATTACTAATTACCGCACTTTTCCCGCCCAAAAAGTTATTTAATTTGTTCGCTACATTTTTTTTTTCTTTACCTGAGAAACACCTTGAAAATCGGTGCAAGTGTGACGCGTTTTATGACGTTTGGGGAGGTAATGACGACAACCATTTTTCGCGCTAAAAAAAAAATTTGGCGGGAATATATAGGTCAATACCAGGAAGCGCATAAATTCTTCACTTTTTTTTTTTTTTTGGTATAATATACTTCTTGCTCTTTCGCTTTGTTATTGTCATAAAAATCCGCTTTAATGCTGAAGAAACGCGAAGAGAATAATTTCGATTACTGTAGTCGTCCACTAAAACCATTTTTAGTGAATGAAATAGTAAGAGCGGAAATTGAATGAATGACGTCACAAAAATATCTCTGTCTTTCACGGAGTTTAGCTGTTACAGTAGTAATGTCAGTGCCTAATAGCCACAACATCCGTTAACGCATGTTGCGCATAATTAATCTACGCGGATCGGTTTGCAGCTAATGAGATTTAATTACCAAATTAGAAAACGCATCGATTAAACCACGATACACATTAATGAATTAAACATTAACACTTTCCAGCAGGCTTAGCTCTGCATCGGTTCACTCTGCATAATTATTCAATTACCAATGAAGATAACTACGCACTTGATTAACGTTAAAATGTAAAAAAACGCATTAATGTAAAAACGCATTAATTTATTCAAAAATTATTTGTCGCTAATAGTCTATTATTATTTTTTTTTTAAAAAAAAAAAAAAATTGAGTTTCGTTAAAATTTTTAAATATCGTATGTTTTCTAAAAAGCTCTGTTTAGCTTGTAACTAAATACGGGAGTTTCAAACCAGATTTCGTTTCCCTGATACCATTTTAATTGATATGTTACGTTGTTCGTTAACTGTAGTACAGTAGGTCTGCCTTATGGATACCTGTGCTAAAACTAGTAAACATAATTATGAACTTACAACAGTTAACTGCAACGCATGTACGTGGTGAAATACCAGAACAAGGAACTTTTACGAGCAAAATATTTTTTTCGTGATTTTGTAGAAATTTCAATAGAAACAAACGCTAACAGATGACGGTGATTTACGTCATATATATTTTTTTTCCATATAAGGTAATAAGCTCCGGAAGCGGCATTTACGTAGCATAAATTAAAACAAAAACAAACTGTCGATAACCTTTCATGCGGCTCAAACGGGAACGTGAAAAAGCATGTTCATTACCGGAACAAATGACCGGTAACACGTTAAAATTTCGAACTCATCGATACCGAATAAAATAAAAATATATCCTTAAAAATTCTCATCTCCAAAACGCCCGATTTGTTTTTTTATAAACAAACTTTTAATAAATTTAAAACCAGATATATCAAAACCTCGTTATCGATATTAAAATTACTGGCCCAATAACTACCGTACTGTAAAAAATATAGTCACACGTGTCGTTATTATTAGCTAGAAAATTCTATAAAAAACAATTTCTAGAAATACAGTACTATAATACCGACGTTATTGACTAAAATTTCGTTATAGACAGTATTTTTTCGAACCAACATTTCATTCGTTATAAACCGATTTCTTACATCAAATTTTCGAAAATAATATTCATAATTTTTAAATTTGCGGTTGTATAAACATTAAAAAACAAAATTGTTATCTTAATTAGCAAAAAGAAAATTCCATCATTTGCCATACAGTAGGCTACTTTTAAGATGTGCTAAGCCCATAATCGTATAGAGATTTATTAAAATGACCATTCCATCAATTATTGCATGTGATTGAGTAATTAAAAAGTTACGCCAGCGTTGCATTTCATTCAACTTCCTCGTGCACACGTTTCCTTAAAAAAACCACAATATGCCTTTGATTTAAGTTTCTAACTCTTTATTGAATCACGGTAACCAATATTACATTGCGTTGCTTTATAACTAGATTACGCCATATTATAACACACTGTGCTCTTTACCCTGCTTTAAAAAAAAGACCACTTCCTGTACACGTCAAAATTTATTAGTTGGATCTTAAAATAACCCAACATTTTATAATTTCGATATTGCTTAACGTAGATAAGCAAATCTCCCCGTTATAAAAATATACTGTATTTTTGAGAAATTCGTTCAATGTTTGAACTTGAAAAAACATAACTGTGTCAACTTCCGTCTGGAAATTAATTTCAGATTTTATTTCACTTTTTATAGATAAAAAAGTGGAAATTTTCAAACGCAATTTTTTTTTTTTTTTTTGATTAAATTAAAATTTCAAAACAATATTATTTAATGATATTGCAATTAAGATAAACATCTCGTAATTTATATTAATCGAGGGAATTTTTTAATATCGTATTTTCACAGCAAATATTATTCAACTCTTCTAACTTTCGGAAATGAATTTTTATTTCCATTTAAAAAAAAAAAAAAATTCTTGCGTCATTCTCCGTAAAATTAAAAAAAAAAAAAATTAAGTACCGGTATGTTTTAATGATATAATTTAAATTTATCTAATTTTTTAACTTCCCATATTAAGAATATATTTTTTTATTAATTTAATATTATTATAATTTGATTGATTGGTAGCTTAAATTAATCCGTAAATTAGGCAACCTAAATTATTATACGACCCAAATACAAATTATCTTTAATAAATTTAGTAAATTAAGTGTCGTATAAATTTAGCTTGATGCAATCACAACATTAATAACTATCTGCTTATTTAAAAAATTAAAATAGAATCATCTTTTGATTTAAATTTCTTGTTCAAACCATCGTTATTTTTATAACCACAATTCCTTATCTAAATCGAGCAACAAAATTTAATTAAAATCGATTTTTTTTTTTTTTTTAGAACAAGATCAAAAGTTGTGAGTTAAATTAATCGGCTAAGCGGCTTGAACAAGATCTTAATACCGTACTGGGTGTACGAGAAGACCAAAACTTCTTACCCAGCAACAAAACACACAGATATTGATCATTAGAAAACGTTGCTAAATAATTTTTTTTTTGATAATACAATAATCAAAATAGCATTAAAAACCACACAATCAATTAACTTTTAACCTAATGAATACTGTGTCTAAAATTAATACTCGGGCAATAAAGTTAAATTTAAAACGTTCTAAACCGTCTTCGAAATTTCCGTAGCGATCTAAGTCAGTATTTTTTTTGGAATTTAAGTAATTTGTTTTTAAATACATGTATATACCGGTACATTTTTTTTTAATTAATAAAAGAAAATATTTTATAAAAAAACAGGCACAATTTTTAAATTTCTATCTTTGCTAAGTTATAAAGTAAGCCTACCTGCTCGGACACACGGTTTTGTTTATTTTGTTTTTTATTTACGGTATTTATTTTTTTGAGTGTCTTCATTTAAATATCGTACGGCATTATTAATATTATTTTTTTTTCTGTATTAAATTATTTCTAGGTGGTAAAAAATGATAATTACAGTGATGAGTGAATTTATTATATCAACAAGCTGTTGATTTGTTTATTACGTTTCAGATTAAAAGAGATATTTTTCATCAGCGCGAACGAGTTATCACGAGTCGAGCAGGTTACAATAATTTCTTACTCGTTCGAGTAGACCTGACCTTTTCCGTTTGATGAATGAATACTGTATACAGTTATAATAATTATAGCCTTGATAGGACACGGGCTAGCCTAAATAAATTGATTCAATTTCACATCTACGATTATGAAAGAAGAAAAAAATGATCCACATTTTAAAAAATAAATAAATAATAAGAGAAGAATTAATAAAAGATGTAATAAAAACATTAAACACCAAAAGATAGTGGAGTTTTAAATGCGCCAAAAACAGTGTGAAAAAAAGTTATGAAAATAGAAGTAGTCATACTGTACTTGTTAAAGCATTTTTGATATGGATACTGTCTCATCCTAAAAGACCTAACTTAGGTTTCTAGGGACAGCAGAAAATACAGCGAGCCTCGAGAAGCCTACAGGTTTGTAGCCTACACCTTTATTTTCAAACTCTTTTAAAAGTTTTGAATCTGTTCTGGAAAAGTGGCTTTATTAAACTTATCCATGAAAAATTTAATCCCGTTTGGCAAAATCTTTTTTTACCGTCAAAAAAATAGCAATAAAGATTTTGTAAAACTAAATTTTTAAAAAAAAAACTTGTGCCGATGAGTGAACTTACAATAATTTTTCAAAATGGTTTTACTATCAATCTCATTTTGGCAACCGCCATATATTATACTGTAGATTTAATCACATCTTAAGATAAGAGAAAAACGCGATTTAAGCCAGTCTTGGTCAAATAATCGTCCTATTAAATCTGTCATCGTCATTTTTGAAAACCCACCATAAAAATAGTAAGATTATGCGTGAGTTCTTTACTAGAAAACGGAGTCAGCAATGTACGAATTAAGGATGATTCGCGGAGAATATAATTATGCTTTTATTGTGAACGAGATGAAAAGAAAGTAATTAAGTAGTTGTAATCGAAACCTGTTGATATCTTGAACTTCACACACAGTAAATCAGCGTTTGACTTTTTTCAAAGTCTACTTGCAGACTGATTTTGAAGCCGAGAAGGCGATTATAACTATTATTGACGCAGTAGGTTGACGCACACATATTACTTTTAAGAAATTAAAACGATCCGTTTTAGCAAAACTTAATACAGTACCATACGGGTTATTTTTCTCCTCCACTACGTCAAATTTAAAAATCGAGTTTAAATTAACTAGGGTAATTCCCCGTCATTTTAAGAAGAGTCCTTAACTTTCCCGGTAAAATTAAAAAAACTGTATTATAATTTTGATTGTAAGACGCAAAGGGGTGAGAGACAAAACATCTAACATATACTTTAATTATCTGTACATGTGTATAATACAATTTTAGCTCCTAATTCATCACTTTTTCTGATTCAACTATATCCGAATTTGATTTTTTGCAAATTTTACTTCAAGTTTATATCGATTTTTAACATGTTTATTATCTGCATTTAAAATAATTTTTCGTTTCAATGCAACTTTGTATTGCAGTTTTTTGATGACATTATTAATTAAATAAGCTTGCACGTTATAACGTGTGTGTGCGGTTCGTTTTATAGACATTTGTGTTGTAATGGCACTTTTAATATCTATTTTTTTTTTTTACTTTTTTATTTAAAATTAAATATAATTCTAAAAAACAAACGATTAAATCACCAATACAGTATTCAATTATTTTTACAAAATTAATTCGACCGAGTAATCGGTTCGGCCAATGACCCGAACCCTTTGAAATCCCGGATTTTTTTTTTAAACCCCATAAGAAATTGAAATACTGTACAGTGTTCTTTGAATAGCATTAAATTTAATTTAATTACTTTAATGTCGAGTTGCTAAGAGATTCAACTTTAAAATTCAGTTGTTATTTTGTTGAAATTTTCCAACCGAACTATCGAACAATCGAAACCGTACTAAGCGAGGTAGCAATATTACGGTATATTATCCCATAGTATTAATGTTATTGGATAAAAAAAATGAATTATTTTTTAAAAAAATAAGTGAATCAATCATTAAAAAAAAATTAAAACAATAAAAAAATTAATCTTGTTTATAATTAACCAAAACTCAAATGTAAATAATACTTATAATAAAATTTTCTTTTACTTACTACATCTCTAAAATATATATATTGAAATTTATAAGAAAATTACAAATAACAGGACATGTAGGCTATAATATTATTAAAAGAAAAACTAGAATAATATACAGTACATTATTAACAAGAACCCTATAACTCCTAAAGTTATTGCAATCAAAATGCATGTACTTGTATTAACTGGAAAAAGTTAGTTAGATTAATAATTATCATTAACAACATACAGTACGGTATTAAAAATCTTTAAATCCGAAAACAAAACAAAAAAAAAATTAAAAAATTACCGTAATTAATTATTCTACAAAAGTCATTCTTGTAGAATACTGTAATTGTTTAATTTAAAAAAAAACTTATTTTTAAATTAGAAAAAAATAAATAAATAAATAAAGTTAACTTTTAAATTGAAAAAATAAATAAATAAATAAAGTTAACTTTTAAATTGAAAAAATAAATAAATAAATAAAGTAAACATTTTTCCCCAAAATGAAATTGACTAATAAAATTTGCTCCATATTACTTCCTAATTTTTATCTTCTAATCTAAATGAAAACCCCCTTCTTCGTAAAATCCAATAAGCATCGAAATCGATACAGATTTAAATTTTCCCCCCTGATAAAAACTTAAAAAATAACCCATTCAGCGCGAGGTTTATTCAGACGAGGCAATACCCGTTCACGAGTCATCCAAATAAACAAAACTGCCCATCAATCAAACGCCATTATATAATACATTACAGTAATAATCATATTATATGACCGTTATCTAATCAAATCTGCGTGTTATAGAACCTGCTTGTCCCACCCCTTTTCGTCACTTCCCGCCGCCGTGACGTCGCGCGCTCGGCGTTTCGCGTGTGGTTGAAGGCGAGGGGCTCGCGATGACGCGCCCGGCACGACTACAACTGCTTTCTCGATTCCGGAAGAGATTGGAAAATCCCCGCCTCCACCAAATCTCCCCACACCCCACACACACTATACCGAGCAACGTTAATATTTTTTACCAGGAAAAATTAAAAAAAAAAAAAAACACACAAACTAAATTAACCCCAGTCGTCGTCAGTCATTTACGTACTTTTTTCGTTATCAAATCAAAACAAACGTAAATGAATCACACGAGATTGGAAAATTATTGTGCACACGTACGTATAAAAGGCAAAAGCTAATTCGAATTGCTATTCATTCAACGACAAGATTTTGTTCGAAAAAGTAGTTCTCTCCATCTCTCTCTTTTCAGCTCTAGTCACAGACACACGTTTTCATTCATTCTGTTAACAACACGTGTTTTAGAAACGTCAAGGTTAAATCGCCGGTTCGACTTGAAATTTCGTGGTTTAGTTTTTTGAAAAGCCCGCCGTTTTCAATTTTTTGAATATATTTTATTCTTTTTGGAGAAAAAAAAGCCGTGCTATTATTATTATCATCGTCTACTCGCGAGTTCATTTCGTAAACATGTATTTTGCCAAGAGAAACGCCGTCACAGCTTCACGCCAACGTTGCAACTATTCTTATACAGGTACGTTGTTTTAATTGTCATTCATAAATTATTTTTCAATCATTTTTCGTTAATACGGTTAACTTCGTGAAGGTAGAAATTAAGTTTGACTATTTATTTTTTTGTTTACTTTTTTTTTTTTCTAAAAAAAAAAAATTATAAAAAACTTTTTTGATTTTGACAGTTTTGTTTACGAAACCAGTCGAACTTTTAACGCATAAACTCTCTCGTCTGTTTAAAATTCTTTAACAGTTCATTCGATTTTTAAGCCAACATTTTTTTATTTTTAGAAGCTAAACCCCCGAATTTTCTATTTCGAGATGTACAACTTTTTGGGTTAATAAAGTTTTTTTTTTTTTTTTGGAGGCGCTAATTTCAAATTTTGATATTTTTTTAATGACTAAAAAAAAAAAGAAAGTTTTTGCTTTCTAAATTTTAAAATACTTTTAAGGTTTTATCTACCAAACTTTTAGGAGAAATTCTTCGTAATTCGTTAAAATTAAAACAAATTTAAAGAGAATTTTATGCAGTTTTCGGTCGATGATATTATAAAATTTCGTTGTATTGATCATAATCTTACTTCCAAGAAAACTCAACTTTATATCGTTCAATCTTTTTTTATTTTGTTTTTTCTCGCTATTCTTAAAATTCGTACGGTAGTGAAAAATTATTACCGGTAACTCAAAATTTGAAATGGCGTTTATTTTTCACTATGAAGTTTGATTAAAATTTCATTATATCGAACCAACAATTTCCAAAATAACTCTTTAAAAAAAAAATTCTTATTAAATTATGTCTTTAAAAGTTTTGCTGTACCGGTACCGAAACTGCTTTACCTGAAAACTCCTACAAAATTTCCTTAGAAAATTACAATAATTTAAGGATTCAGAAAAATTTCGTAATACTGACGTTCGTTCTACACGTTTTTCGTCGTAATAAAAATTATTTAATATCCCGTATGTGTCAGCTAAAAAAAAAAACACAGACTTTTTTTTTGTCATCGAATTGACAAACTGCGACAATGACAGTCCACTTTTCTTTTCAATTAACCAATTTTTTTTTTTTTTTAATATATATTTTAATTATCCGAATATTATTTTTTTTACCGTGTCACCGTCATCTCGCAATTCTTTATTAATTTCACCTGACGTCACACTAATATTTTATTTTAATTAATAAAATAATATTTATTTTAATATATTACTTTTACATTTTGAACATCTTCGATATAAATTCCATCCGAATGTTGCAACGGTACGCAATCCCATGACGTCATTTAGGTCACCTATTTCGGGTCGTTGATTTCTTACCTGTCGCTCACCCCCACACCCACCCCCTAAACACACCCTCAAGGTCCTTTCTCGTGCCATCAACTTCGTCTCCCGTTACTTTCCTTACAACTCGATCGCTTAATACGGCAAACGCTAGTTAAACGACTAAATCGGTTTGACCAATCTTTACTTGACGTCATTCAGGTGAAAGCAACAACAACCATCTTTTAATGTAATTATACTAAGTCGATACATTTAGCATAGGAGGTGCGCACTTTGAGACGGATGTGAAAACACCTGACGATGGAATTTTTTTTTTTTTTTTTATTATTATTATTTGAAGACGAATAATTATATGAACGAGGAAAATACACAAGTTCGTTTATCCGATGGTGACAATAGCACTTCGAATAATTTGAAATTCAGCATAATCAAAAATTCGAATACTATACATGAATTGACATGTTTTTTAAAACAAATAAGTGAAAGTTTTTCTAATAGAGTTAAAATCAAAAATTATAAACACTGAAATATTAAAAATTCAAAAATCACAAAATTCAAATTGTGATAAAAAAAAATTCAAAAATTAGTTTTAACGCAATTTAATTTTAATAAATTTCACTACTTTTAGAATTCCATTATTAAATAAATTTCAATTTGATTACTGTACAGAATTTAGAATATTCCAAAAGTGCTAAAATATCACATAGCAAAATTCGTGAAAGCAAAAATCAATCAATTTCAGGAATAATATTTGATTGATTCGGTTAATCGGAATTTGAATTATAAATTGATGACGTAATGCCCACCTTGGACATTTCTGAACGTCCTCATAGCATAGGTAGCATAATAAACATAGCACACCTGTCTGTCATCGCCCTACTTTTCCCGCCAATCACTTCCCACTCCTCTCGCCACCCATTTCATTCGGAATAACATTACATCTCAAAATTAAGGATAACTTTTTTTTTTTTTTTTCCTCGTCATTGACGTATTTCGAATGCCCCTATCCCACAATGCATTGTTAAACTCGGGGTGACGCATCGTTTTTTTAATATAATTATTATTATTTTCATTATTATTTATTATTTTTTTTTTTTAATTTGTAGCAGTAAAAACTAACAAAAAAATTTCCTACGTTGTTTTTTTTTCTTCTTGTTTTGATGAAAATATCCGCAATTCTCAAGTTTTTGTTTCGCTACCTTATGACGTCACCGAGACGAATTCAATGAGTGACGTAATTAACGTTCGTTCACACTCATCGCGCACATTTTGCACTCTCATACGAAATTATTTTTTTTTTTGCAAAATAGGATGTAATGTACACAAAAATATATATATAAAAAAAAGTGCAAATAACAAATTAATAAATAATAATAGAAATTGCTGATAAAATAATTCCGCAAAATGTTCAACACTGTTATATTTTGAAATAATTTTAAAATTATAAATCTTTAATAATTAGGTTATTTCAACTTGGTCAATTACATTGTTTTGCAAGTGTTAAAATCGACTAAGTTAAAATGACACAAATTTCGAAAAAATTAAATGTTTTTGTTTTCTTCGAAAAATCTTTTTTTTTTTAAAAAAATTTTTGCAACGAAATGGTCATTGGCATTTTGCATGTGTGTCCGAAATATATATATTTTTTTGCATAAATTATACCGGTAACTCAAAAAAAAATAGTAATTTTTCGTGATTTTTGCATGTGATTGGTTTTAATTCGAGGAATGTTTCAAGCCGCGATGTTAATCGCCCTATGGGCTTTGCGTTTGTGTGTGTGTTTATGTTGACAAGAGGTGTTCCGATTGTAACGAGATAAATATCATTTTTTTTTGTTCGTTAATAGAGGTCGCTTCTCTCTTTCTCTCTCAAACCCTAACAAAATTACGTAGGAAAAGCTCCCAGTGCGGAAATTCGTGGAATTTTTTTCCTATTACACACCTTTAACACCGAACCAAATACATCATAAACGATGCCGTCATATCCACCACGAGGCGAGCACCCCGTTTCTTATTGGCGGTGACGTCAAACCGCACCCCCTTCCTCCTTTTAAAGTACCCCCTCCCCCCCTACTCCCAGGTTCTCCACCGGCCGGACCGAGACTCGTGTCTGGCTCCATTCGTTTTAACGCTGAGAGATAAAACGTTAGGCCACCTGTTTTGTGTCAGATTTTTGCGTTACAAGTTCAGATCGGAGAGGGATTATTTATAGATGATGGGGAAAAAATAAAAATAATTAATTATTAGTGAAAAATGATTGAAGTGAAGAGCAGACGAGTACGACCATGAACCAGCGAGATTTATATGACTTTTTATTGTTGGTTTTAGTCACTCTTTTGGCTGTGATTTTGTGTTGGACGACGACGTGTTCGATGACCGAGGCCACACCGGTGGTCAAGAGATCCACCGATACTCAAGCGGTGACCATAGAGAATAAAATCAACGTGGCCAGATTAGTTAACCCGTGCGGACACGTGACGACTGTGGAGTCGAGTGACACGAGCAATTGCAACTCGGTGGAAATTGACAACAATTCCGCCAATAACAGCGTAGTCGCACTTCATAGCACCGTGGTAATTAGCCTTTTAACATTTTTTTTTTTTTTTTAGCTTTAATCTAAATGTTTATTATAATCTAAAAATTCTAAACCATCAAAGTTTATTTTTCAAATTTTTTTGAATTATTTATCTTAAAATTTTGAAAATATTCTAAGCAATTAAAAAAATACATAATTTTCGTATTTTCTAAAATAACAAAAAATGCAAAAGTTTCTAAAGTTTAATATTTTAAAAATATAATACTGATTTCATATTTGGATTCTCAAAATGCTAATTTTTGTGATTTATACCTTTTTTTTTTTTAAAAAAAAAAATGCAATGCTTCAGACTTCAACAATAGCAATATTATTGTTATGGGTTGTAAAAACAAATAATCTAACGGCAACTATTTCGAAATTTGAAATTCTTAATACTGTATGCCAATTTTTCACATATTTAAATTATAAAAATATCTTAAAACTATAAAATTCTAAAATACATTACATCGATAGTCGTATTTATTTAAAATCAATAAACATTAATGATGATTGTGTAAATAAAAATACAGTACATTTTTAATCGAAACAATGCATTTTTTTATAAATAAAAACATAAACTTGATTTTTAGAACTAATTTTTCCTGCATGATAATGTAATACATGAACTCACGTTGTTATTTTTCTATTTTTCAGAGTAACGTTTGCGTTGGTGTCTTATTCGAAAACCTAATAGTGCCAGAACTCATCAGCAGTCAGCAGGTAATTAGAAATTCTTAATTCAAATTTTCTCTTCAAAAAATAATGTGTAATTTTAAAGTAGTCGTTTTAAATACTTTTGTAAACCTCGACTAAATTTATACTACAGTATATAAAAACCGCAGCACTTGCAAAGAAAAAAACAAATTAAAGGATAAAACTTTCTAAATCCGGTTTTAACTTTTGAATTCAAAATTGTAAAAATTCACGCCAATTAAAATTTTCTTGGTTGACATTTAATTCTGCGCCGACTTTGAAAATTATTCCAACGGAATGCAAATAATAATAATTTTCTTTCTCTCCTTTTTTTCTATTTAATACGATATGGCAGTAAATTAAATGGCGTCGTCACACTGCGTTAGCGTGAAATCCTAAATTAATATTTAATTAAACCTCTTTTATTCACTCTCAAAACTTTTTTTTTTTTGAATGTTATAAAATGTTATTTTTTTTTTTTAATTTCAGCAGAACGAAAAGTTAAGGATTATTTACAATTCGTTGGTCAACCACACCGCGTACTTAGAGGCCATTTCAAACTCAGACACTCAACAATCCAGAGTTCGATTATTAAGAAAGTAAGAATTTCACTTTTTATTAATTCTCACACTCACGCCAATTAATTGGTTCGCGATTACGTGAAAATTCCGCCAGATGTTTCCCTTTCTTCAATTTTTAACTTTTTTGAAACGCAGCCAAAAAGTAAATAATAATTATAAAATTAGTTACAGTTAATCTGATTAACTAAACTCAGACTTGTATCAAAATAAAATAAACCAATAGTAATTACAAAGCGCGAATTTCATTGAAAATAATTGCTTTAATTATTATAAATCCAATACTTAATTTTATATATTAAAAAAAAGTATGTTTTCTTTTTAAGAAAATGAAACTTTCTGATTTAAAAACATTATTTAAAAAAAAAAAGTTGGTTTTATTAAAATGTTATTTAAAAGGCCGAAATTTCCATACAAACTGACATTTCGCAATTTCTAAATGTTGATGCAATTAAAAGAAAGGTCAGAAAACCCCAGAAAGATGCATTTTCACCTATCTGAATTTATAATTATCTATCTTGTTTAAAAATGATAATTAATAGATGACAAAAATTTTCCCACATTTAATAAAATGTGCTTTATCAACTTGATTATTTTTAATGATTTGTCTTCGAAAAATGACTAATAGCACACACAAGCAACATTATTTTTTTATAGTACTTTTAGTAGTACTATAAACAGAATTTTCAAAGATGTTAGCTAAAATTATAGTATAGGTTCCCAATTTCTTACTACATCTAATTAAAACTTCTGGAAGAAAATTGTTTTTGAAATTGATGTCACAATAATTATTTAGAATTTATCTAACGGAACATTTTCTTAATTTCAGCTCTACTACAAATCTACTGGGTCTAATGTGCACTCTGCAATGTCAATTGAGATTGAGCCAAAGTGACCGGCAAAGCGCAGTGGACCAAGCCAAGCAAACGTTATTCTATGAGAATTTAGGATCTCCCGCTCTCGAACAGCAAACTTGTTCGGTCACCAACAACATCACTCAAATATTACGTCTTCTTAATGCAAATTGGACGTAAGATTTGCTTAAAACTATTTTCTTTTATATTTTTTTTCTCTCTTATTATTGTTTTTTAATTATTTATTTTAAGCGAATTAATTTAATTATCTCAATGCCAAAACAAAGTTGTGCTTCGATTTAGAAATCATTTTTGTATTACTTTTTTTTTCGCTATCTTTCGATCTCAGGGATTTTTATAGAGAAAAAAAAAAATGAACCGAAATGTACGAAAAACGTTTCTATTTTGAAGCACAAACTTTAACTATTATTTTAGTTTCTTTCTTTCTATTTTATATCATTATTTAATTAATTTAATTGTTTGTTTGTTTGTTTTTTAAACAAAAAATGCTGTGAACTTTTAAAAATGAAGTGTGGCTGGCCACTTTGAATGAATGCGTGACATTTGAAAACTAGTAATTTAATTTAAGGATTTATTTTTTTCCCGGTGATTAAGGCCATTATTCGATTTTTTTAAGTATTTATATTTATTGATAATTTATTTCGTCGAAAAGTGGATTAAATCAAAATGTTGTTTTTTAAAAAAAAAAAAAAAAATCTGGATTAAATAATACAGCAGACTCTCGATTATCCTTTTTGAGCAATTTTTAAACGACGATATAAAAAAGGAATAATTTTCGAATTTACCGGTAGTAAAATTTAAAATTCTAATATTTTTTTTTAACATTGAAACACAGTGATCACATTCAGTAAATCACTTTCATGTATTTAAAACCACTTTCTTTTATTCAAATCTGTCGTACATTTATTTTTTTAAATGAGCATGCAAAGTAATTTAATTATCATAATGTCTCGCGGATTATGTTAGAAAGCATAAATCCCCATCTAATCTCGAGTCTGCTGTATTTTTATTTATGAAACATATCAAACGATGACGCCATCAAGTGCCAATTATCAATTGTTAATGCCGGTACCTAAAACTGAAATTTGCTAGGAGTAGTAGGCGTCTTCTGACTCATCTCTTGTTCTGACTTACCGGTGGCTACAAGGTCAATTAAAACCTTATTTATAGAAACAAAAAAAAAAAATGTTAAAAAAAAAAAAAAAGTAAAATACTTTGTATTAAAAAGTATGATAACCGCGTATAAATATGGCGTAAACTATTATTTATGTTGAGTTGCCAAAAAAGAAAAAAAAAAGTAATTATAAGAAATCATCGAAAAAGATTTTTAACTCGCAATCTCAATACATTAATTTTTTCCCGATGATTTCTTAAGCTATAATAATTATTTACCTAACGAGCGAAGAAAAAAACTCTTTTACATGTGATAATTTCCGTGATGTATGCAAATTTGTTCTCGTTAAAACAAATACTCTCTATTAATGTTATTGTTATCGTTGTATATATTTTTGTAACGGCTTATTTATTTATTTAATTTCCTCCCTCTCTTGTTTTCGTCCGATTGTATTTAGCTTATAATTTATATACACATACAGTATCTATTTAATAAAAATCATACATTTATCTTTGAAATAAGAAATGTAATAGGTGTTTCAGTTATTTGCTTACAAAACTTACTCTTTAACTTTTTCGTGCGAAAAATTCCATTCTCCCATATTTGCATTGCCCCACCAAAACAAACTCATTAATTCGAATCAAATTCGGCAACGAATCAAATTCGAAGAACAAACCCTTTTTCCAGTAAATTTGTATAAACTACAAACTTTTAATGGCGTCATTAAATATATAAACAAACGATATTTGAAATTCTAAGACATATTCAACTACGGCACTCATTTCGTTTAATTTTGATATAATAAAAAAGCTATCACTCACCATTTTTTTATCCTCCATATCCGTAATGATGCCTTTCGAAATAACACCTGTCCGGTTCATCAGAATTTCTTCGAACTCTTCTTCCGATCGGTTCCAAATCGTTATAACATTTATCAAACACGCTATCCACTACAGCTAAAGCCTCCTCGACAGTCACTTCTCGCACAGCTACAATCGAAGCAGCGGCTTTATGCTTCACACATTCCTAAAGCACCGTAGAAAATATTATTGCAGTAGTTACAAAATAATAATAATACAGTACATCATAAAATTTCATGATGACCAGATCTAACTTTTCCAAAACTTGAATCTTTTAAAGAATATAATACGAGTAGGCCTACATGTACAACTTTTTAAGTTTTGTGCCAAAATAAAAATGTTAAATAACCAAATAAATTGCCTTTCAAAACTGATACTGTACTATCAAAAAGTTGACAATAAAATGTTCCATTGGTAACAAAATTTATGTTGCCATTATTATTTTATGTTAACAGTCACGAAAAATAAACTATTTACCAACTTTAAAATAATTCTAAACTTAATATGATTAAGTTTAAGAGTTAGCTTTGCCTTTCATATCAGAAACGTTGCTACCAAGAATACAAATGAAAAGCAACACTGTAATAAACTAATTTCAAAGATAATTACAATTAAATGCAAAATCAAAATTAGCTTAAACAATAATTTCCATAAATCACTAAAAATACATCTTCGTTGACAAAAATATAACAATATTGTAGCCAACTCGTACTCAGTTCAAGCTTGGAAAATCTGGTCAAAGTACTGTATGTAAAAATAAAATACTTCAAGTTACAGCGTGAGATTTAGCAATGTTGAATGGTGAAGAATGTCCAGCAATCATCGAGCTCATAAACGAGCAATGAGTTAAGTTCGCCGCTCTAATCTATTAAAAAACAAACATAATACTGTTAATACATTTCTTAAGATTTAGACAATATTTTAAAATCTATTTACCTCGGTGCAAGCTAAATGCTTGAGATTTTTAAAATCCATTTTTGCTCGACAGTAATCGAACATGTGAATCAGCTCGTGGGTTAAAACACCTTGAATTAAGCCCTCACGACGAGCGTTATTTTGACAAATGACTATCTAAAATTGATTATTAAAGCCAAAATTAAAACTCGCATTTTACATCATGCATTTATTTGTATATTATTACTGTATTAGTGAAAAATACTGCCACCATTTAGGCAAACTAGCAGCTCGAGAACATTTTATAAATGATTAATATTAACCTGGTTAAATTCAGGGTCGTATCCACCAACTACTGGAAATTTACACGTCTCGCAATTCAACTGAGATCCGATATCCACTTCACTGTAATAATATTATTGAAGTTTATTTAAACAAACCCACACAATGATTCAAGTTTTAAATTCTTACCAACCGGCGCTTTTCAAAGCACTCAGCATAAGTTTAACAAGAGGACCTAAAGTTCAATTGAAAGATGATCGTTTAACATTGTTGACATAATTGATAAAGCAAGTAATTATACTTTACTCTTTTGTGTGCAGTTGTAAACTTTGTGTTGGCATTTAGTTTTTTGCAATTGATCTTTCCCGCCGGCTTTATACTCGTTAGCTCTTCGCTCGAAGAACATGCTATATCCAAAATATTTGTTTGATTGGGCAGCATCACTACTTGAAGTTTCGCTTTCTCCACTCTTCGGTTTATCTTGTTCGGGAATTTTACCACCATCGTTACTTGCGTTTTCATTTGGCGTGCCGCTCATTTTCTTCCCCACGTTATCCTCGCTTTCCGCCATTTGAAATTAAGAAACTGCGCATGCGTGAAAGACATGTAAGGATAATGTACGGTCTTTCTATACAGTGACGTCATCATAAATTTGCCGATAACATTTTGCTAACGTTTCGCTGTTTCTTATTTGTAGCTTAAATTCTTCTAAATTATTTAGTACATTAATTTTTTACTCGTTTTTGTTTAATAAACTGACCATTTTTTTTTTTGCCTCAAAACATTTTATTAATATGTAATTCATAAACTGCGCATGCGTATACGGCATAAAGTATTCATGGCTGGACCTCCATTTTAGAAATTTGTAAAATGATGTCATCATGTAAAAACTTTCAAGTTTTTTTTTTTTTTAGAAAACCTTGATAAAAGTTTTTAATTTTTTTAATTTGGCAACGAAATTAAATAAGAAATAATTAAGAGGTTGTTTTATATTTAGATTTAATTTTATAAATATTTTTTTTTACCGCAATCTTTACATTATTTTGAAGATCAAAAAAATAATAAACACAGAATAATTAATATAACAATAATTTTTACTAATAAATAATTTTAAGCGAGTATTTTATTTTGCCATGACCCTTCGATCTGTTGCACGTCTGTACCTTTCGTTTTTGCCCTAAATAATAATATATACAATGATAATGGAATTAATGAGTAATGAGTGTATAAATAGATAATAAAAGGACGTTATGTGGATGTGACTGCAGAATTATGGTTTCTTGATCTTCAGATAATAAAATAACGTAAAAAAATATATTTTTAAAAAAAATGTTGAGATCAATAAAATCAAATATCTCGTCCTTATAAATTTGAAGTCCCAACTCACATTTCGTCTCATTATTTTTCACACCCAATAATTAATTAACTTTATATTAGTGTAATATAAAAAAATATACAATATTATACAAAACAACAAAAATAAAATAATCG
Organism: Polydesmus complanatus; assembly: GCA_034692225.1. NCBI lineage: Eukaryota > Metazoa > Arthropoda > Diplopoda > Polydesmida > Polydesmidae > Polydesmus > Polydesmus complanatus. The sequence goes on from JAQGAZ010000900.1 coordinate 32,778, forward strand.
TAATTGTTGTTATCAAATACGAAAATCTTTGAGAGTGTAAAATGAATTAGTTGAAGTTTTAACAGAATTGGATGTAGGTTTTAAGCTTTAAAATAAAAACGAATGGGGACAATTATAAAACAAAAAATATATACTTGTATATACGGTATATAAAAAAAAACCATTTAAAAAAATAATATCAAGTTAAAAACACAACAGCATATAAAAAAAATAAATAAATAAAAAAGAGAATTAAAAAAGAAGTTTAAAAAATTAAACAAATGTAAATTAAGTTGGGGGAAAACATACTCTTTCGTAAAAAAATATAAAAAAAGGACGAAAAAACCAGAAAAAATAAATAAATAATAATAAAAAAAGAGTAAATAAAATTCCTAAACTTGAGATGAAGTCCTAATCCTGTTCTGAGTTTGAAAGAACAAAAACAGTCAATCACACAACAAAATCCATGCAAAAACAACAACACAGTTGGGTGTTTTTGCCAATAAATCTTTTGCAAAATTTGGAAGTTATAAAAATAATGTGATGTGATGGCATTAAGCGAGAGATTTTAACTTCTCTCCTTTCCAAAATGCATTGGATGGCGGCAAACCGAAAGTGAAAGTCACCTGATAACGTTTGGTTTTATCCAATGACTCGGTGGGAAGAGAGAACGCTTTCTTTTCTTTTCCTTGTTTTATCTCTACCGTCACTTCGTCTTTCGGATCAAGGTCTTTGAAATTCAACGTGTGGCCGGCGTCTTTTCCTACTCCGGGTGAAATATGAGGAAGAAAGTTGTTATCTCTCCATTTGGGACGAACTAATTATAGGCATCGCGGCAATGTAGTAATTATTATAGAACTCAATCATAAATACTGTATTTTGAAAAGCTTACTAAAAGCGGCGCACGGGATTCCGGTGTAGGCGTGGGCCGCGTGATGGCACTTGTAAGTCCGGCTGGTGCATTTCGACGGATCTTGAACGTCCTCATCAATTGTATTAGTTTTGGATTTTCCATTCTATTATGCAAAAAAAAAAAAAAAATAACAATTTATATTAGTAGTGTAGTGAAAATTTCATAATTATTATTCCGGTATTAATAAGTTTTTTTGCATTTAAATTAATTTTAAAAATTAAATAAAATAATAATTATAGACCTAATTAATTTAATTTCATGTAAATTTTGGATAGACTAATTGCTTAAATTTACATAGCATATGTAAGTTGCATTTAAAATTTAATTTTAACAAGTCTCGATCAAAAGCATGAAAAAGTAAATTTAAACTTTGCCAAATCTTTCAATTACAGTACAGCAATTTAAATTAATTTATGAATGTTATTGAGATTGGATGTGTGGATTCAAAACGAAATATTTACTTTTCCGTTAGCAGTCCGATTATTACCGGATGTTGATAACAGCCTTAACTGATCTATAAAAATAAATAATGAGTTAATATTTTTTAAAAAAAAAATATTCACAATGTTCAATATTACCGTATAAGTAATTATCGAAAGAACGGTAAGAATAAGGGCCCTGAAACATTTGTCTGTTGACCGTGAGTCCATCTTTAACGTAACTTTCGGCCAATCTTTTCACGACATTCTGTTCGTCGCCTTTTCCATTACGAATCTGAAGCCTTTTTAACTCCAAAAGCGTTTGAAATATTTTTCTTTCTCTTTGATATCTAATTAATTTATAAAAAACCGTTAGAAAATGTGTTTTTACTGTTTGTAATAGAAATTTTACCTTTTAATATTGGAATGAATAGAGTTTGAGATGGTGGTTTCCCCTTCGTGGTTATTGTTTCCAACATCTTCGTGGTCTTCGGACCAAACTCTTCTTTGGTTTTGTTCCCCGACTCCATTTTTCCTCGTTGCGTGCCACGAGGAACGAGTTTTCCTTCGATCCAGAGTGTTGCTTTCTGAAGACGTCAACGCTGGTTCACTGGGAACTTCTTCCGAATCGAAATCGGAAAAATTTCCTCGGTCGCTGATTCCCGAGTCTTTTTGGGTACTCACCAAAGTACCGGTGCCACTTATGGGACTGTCACTATCGGCTTCGATGTGAGGATGTTTCCTTAAATTCTCCTGATAGAGATTTTTCGGAGTGTTTGGACCATGATGCAACAATCCATGCGCGTTCGGAGGATGCTGGGCGAGTCTATCTGCAAATGTTTGGCTGCTCTTATCCTCACTTAAGTATTTGTACATGTCCACTTGACTAGCTTTATCGTCGTGAGGACTGTCTGAACTCAATGGCGGATCCAAGAGCCTGGCAATGTTATCCGAAAAACGTTGATCATGCAAGGGTGAAATATCTGTACTGGTAGGTCTACTACTTTCTAATGGATCATCTATCGGCCTAAAAAATTGTTTAAAAAAAAAATAGTTACCAAAAATAATCAAAAAAATTACGAAATACTTTAAAAACTATTCCAATTATTCAAAAAATTTAAAAAAAAAATCTCAAATTCGTAATAATAAAAATTAATTCTTACCGGCTTAGCCGTTCATTTATTTTGCTAGCAGGAAGTCCTCCACTTAGTTGCAAATATTTAGCGCAGCTAAGTCGATGTCCTTTGGACAAAGCCGCGTCCAACGGTGTCATCAATTGACCCTAAGCAATCAATATCAAATTGATCGAGTTTCAACAAATTAAACAAATAGCCAATATACTTTTCTATTTTTAATGATGGGATTTATATTTGCGTTATTATCCATTAAAACCTTGCACATTTCTACGTTGTTATTAAGAGCTGCAATATGCAACGGAGTTCTTTGGTCGTTGTTGCCTTCGTTGACCGCATCAGGTCTTTGTTCCAAAAGCCACAACACTAAATCTACCATACCGAATGAAAAACGAACAAACATATATTAAAAAATTATGTAAGGAATTTAATTTCGAATGCAACCTTTTCGTCCCGAGTGAACGGCTTCGTGAAGAGGAAGATCACCGCGAATGTTTTTAACCCACATATTTCCACCGTGCTTAGCAAATATTTTTAAAGTCTCCAATTGACCTTTCGCCGCTCCGCAATGTGCAGGTCTGCGAGTAAAAATTTAATAATGGGAAATTATCGAACAGTAAGGACATTGTTTGAATCAAAGTTCCGTTCAACAAAAAAACAACGAACCAACAAAATATAAAAATCAAAAAAAAAAAAAAAAAAAAAACACGCTTTGAATTTTAATTTGCGTGCATGTCATACACTGTGTAACAGTATTAGCAGTTAAAACAGAATATTTACGTTCGTCCTTTTCGGTCTCGCCGATTAGGTTGCGTCCCATATTTCAAGAGAACCTGTGTACAGTCAGCGTGACCCAGAGTGATGGCGTAGAAAAGGGCCGTACAACCGTTTGAATCGGTTGCATCCAATTCGGCCCCACACAACGTAAACAAAGTTTCTAAACATTCGTTGTGGCCTCTACTGGCAGCACAATGAAGTGCTAAATGTAAAGTCGCCAAAAAATTATTAATGTCTACCGTAGAAAAATTAAGAAAATAAACGCATCTAATTTTATTTTATTACCTGTAAGGCCGTCTTTGTCTCGCGAATAAACGTTGGCTCCGGCATTCACTAGCGCTAAAATAGCATCACTGCTGCCTAAATAAAAACAATTTTGAAATTATTGCAATTTAAACTAACGGGTATACAATGTCTATTTGTATTTTTAAAAGCTTGTTATGCGTGATGTTTTATTTAAATCGCCAGCTCTCCTTCAGAATCATTACAAAAGGAATAATATTTTTATAAAGTTTAAAGGCGGGTCTAAACTTCATTTTTCATTGTATGCAAAATAAATATATAATAGGTCAGCTACGTGTTTCGTGCTGCACACAAATCTGGCATTTTTTTTAAAAAAAATAAAATTTCATGCTACTAAAGCCAATCGATTATGTAGTCAAGATCAAGGCTTTATTTATAAACAGCAAATGTGGGCGGCGATTTGATAGTCAATCACAGTCAAGGCAAAACATTTCATAGATCCTCATTAAAAAAAAGGGGGGGAAAACCATGAATTCATATTCGGTATCGAGTGGCGCAACGTGCAACTGGGCAGAGACTATTCCTCATACATATAAATCATAAAGCTCTTCTATCAAATTTATTCGATTATTAAAATGGGATATTGCGTGCTCAAGTTGATTATACTAGCTTTGATATAGTCCAAGTGCACGAAATGTCAAAAGCCAGCTCACACACTTTGCGCCAATCGAGATGAATAATTAAAAAAAATAACTACAGTAAAAGGGAGAGAATTTTTTTTTTTATCTACCAATTATTATTGGTGTTATTGTGTTTACCTGCGCTGGCTGCCCATAACAACGGCTGACGTCCGTCGTGGTCAGTCACGTTGACGTTCACCCCGTAGGTCAAAAGCTTTTTAAGGATGATCATCCCGGTTCGAGGGTCGTTTCCTAGCTCACTGCTAGGTCCGCACATTTGGGCGGCATAATGAATGGGGCTGGCCCCGTGAATGTCTGTAGTGGAAGGGTTGGACCCAGCGTCGATCAACATAATCAAGCACTCCACTTCTCCGCACACTGCAAGATTAATTGCAAACATTTTATGATTATTATGCATTGCTATAGGAATAATTATTAATTTAAAAATTTTATTAGTTTTTGTAACATAATTAATTTAAAGAATTTAAACATCAAAAAATTAACATCAAAAAAACTGTTTTACTAGAGTATAAAGGAGCAAAATGTTGCAAAATTAAATATAAGTGTTGGCATTTATCAGCAAACCTTTATTAATCCCATACATTTGCATGTTTGGGGTTATTACAGCCGAGGGATTAATAATAGGTTATAACCTTTTTCTAGACACATTTAATCAATTTTATTTCCTGACAAACGCTACTTTGCACATAATTATTATAAAAACACACATGAGATTTAGATAAATAGCGTGCGTTTTTATAATTTATTTTTCCAGTTTTTTAAAAACAAAATTAGCAAGTAGGTCTATTATGCGTATAAAAAAAATTTCATATTTTATTTATCTGATATTTTTTTTCTTCCTACTCAAATTTCAGCGTTTAAAACCATGAATTTCACTCTTGCGCAGATTCGCAACGCAAAATCATTAAACTTTAAATGAGTAAACTCGCGTGCGTTTCGTGTTTAGCTCATATCTGTAATCATATAGCTGAGAAACTTATTTATTATATTTTGTTTTTATGGCGACTTGTTCCGCGTATTATTTTTTAATTGCAATGACTATTTCTACGCTTTGTTTATGTCTGTTTAATTATTCGCTTTAAAAAAAAAAATGAGGCCTTGTTGCTACTTATCGACTTTTCGAGTCGATAATAGTTGTAGCGCCAATGGTAACCCAATCAAACACATACGTAAAGTTTGTTGAGAGGAAACGGAGCAAGTAGAGCAGCGGATCAGTGGGAAAAGGCGAAAAATCAATACGCAAAATGACCTAAATGTATATGATAGTCTCATTCGTAAATTGTTCAACTGAAATTACGTTCGTCATTAATCATTCGTCACGAACCGTGACTAACGTTTCTTACCTGTAGCCCAATGGACCACCGAATGCCTTTCCTTGTCCAAACATTGGAGATCGGCCTTACGATTGATGAGACCTCGCACGATAATCTTGTTCCCGCTTATTACCGCCAAGTGGATCGGATTGTACCCATCTTCGTCCGCAACGTTGACAAGTTTGGGTTCCGCGGCGATCAACAGCTCGGCGCAATTGAGGCTACTGTTTTCGGCGCAGTAGTGAAGAGCAGTTTTTCCACTGCGATCCCTCTCTAGCACTGTCAATGGCTGTTTCATAAAAAAAATAAAATAAATGAATAAATAAATATATAACAGTAAAAGAATAGATTCATGTGAGGAAGAAACTTCTCAGCGTTTTTCTAGTCAGACGTATTATCAAAAAAATTTAAAATTTTTTTTTATCCGAGGTAAACATCTAAATCCCAAAGAAAACCAAATTCGTGACGCATGTTCGCCTTCGTAAAACACTGAAAAAGTTCGACATTATGCCTGGTTCTCTGAAAGAGTTTTCAGCGTAAAAACTGATGTTCAGCTACATTTTAACACTTAAACTCTCCAGTTGCGCAACCATCAGACCTGAGGCTTGGTGAATTCCTAAGTTTCAGTCGTACGCAAAAGCAGTAGCAAGTACTGTAGTAAAATGTATGACAGCTCTCTGTTCGAGCTGAAAACTCGTCCAGAGAACCAAGCAAAAACTAATTATCGGATAAGATATAATATTTACCTTTCGGTTTAAAATGCGCCTGACTTCGATCTCATTTGCCTGTTGACAAGCGTACATAAGAGCTGTCACTCCTTCTCCTCCACCGCCTCCTCCTCCTCCTTGACGTTTACGTTCGCCCATCGCTTTCACGCTGATTTCACGCCGCGATCAGCAAAAACTTCTCCTCGGACCGACAACTCCACGCGATTGAATGAGGTTTACGAAGATCCAAACGGCAGTAACGGTCCATTTACTTACCGGTACTAAAAAAAAAATATAAAAAAATCCAAATTAGCGAATCTGAGAGTAAATAAACGTGAATGATAAAAGGTCGTTGATGTACTGAATTATAAAGATGTCACTGCCACCGCACTAATTATTAATTCATAATATCCAAATGGTCAAATCAGGGTACGCGCGCGGACCGATACGGGGTAAAACTTCCGATCCGTGCTCATAGGCGATTTTCGAGGAAATAATAATTAGGAAGATTTCGAAACCGAGATAATGAGAGCTCTATAGGTTTGCGCCGCGCGTTTATAGCCAACTCCACCCAATTACCCGGCCATTTTCATTCTCTTAGTCACGCTCTTTTCACATTGCGATTGGTTATGGTTGTGACCTTAGCCAACTGAACAATGGCCGCAGGATTGAATGGCGATGCACGATTTGTACGTTGAGGCAAACGCTGGCCCAAATAATAAAAGGAAACAGCGATCGTTTTCCGTTACAAACAAAAACAAACGCTATGACATAATGCGCCGATAAATTACTCCGCGAGAAGATAAGTACCGTAAAATGTATCTTATTGCGAAAAAGAAACAAAGCTCAATTTTTCTATGGGCCTACTGTATTTAGATTACTAGTGCAGTATTACATCTGAAAATGTATGCCGGTATAGTATTTAAATTCAAATCACTCGAAAAACGTTGCTATGCAAGCATTAAGAAAGGTGTTTGTGAAAAGTGGAGCAGCTGGCGGAAAGTAGACCGTATAGACGCATTATTTTTCTCAAGACTTGATACCTTCAGATTAAGATTACCATCAACCGTCGATAGCTCAGTTGGTAGAGCGGAGGACTGTAGTGTGAATATAGCCATCCTTAGGTCGCTGGTTCAATTCCGGCTCGACGGAAAATTTTTACTTTATGAAGTGAAAGCGCTTCATTTTAAAAATTAATAAATTCTACGCATTTTATTTCGTGAAAAATTTTACTTTCAAATATTTCAAAATAGAATAATTAAGCTGTATAATGGCATTTTATTTTATTTTTTTTAAAAAAAAATTACCGGTAGCCTAGATGAAATTAAAATAGAATTTTTATAAGCTGGATGGAATTGGTGTAATTGACCAATTTCTATGTAATTTTGTTAATTTATAAGGCTTATAAAACTACTGTATGTAAATGATTCAAATAATGTTTTTTTTTTTTAAAAAAATTACTTTTCATCTGATAATTATTATTGATAAATTCTTAATAAAGTTATGTACTGTAACACAGTTCTGTCAAACCGAAGTTGAAATCTGCAATCCTTGATTCGTCAGTGTCATCTGTAATCTTATGTTTACTTCTGCTTAAAGCTTGAATTTCTAAATTATTTTTTAATCCACTGTATTATTAATTTTTAGTTTTATCTATTTTCATTATGCAGAATTTTTTTTTAAATACAGTAATTTATTCCGGTTTATGGAATTTTTTCCCGTTCAATAGATTTTCTTTCTTGGAGTTAAAATTCGCTTGGTAGTTTTGATCGCACTTTCTACAACAAAATTGGTCGAGCCTCATGTCATAAAATTAATAATTGATGAATTGGATGACTTAACTTATTCTCAGATAGAGGAAACACAGACCTTTGACCCTTTCCGCTGCCCCAACAAACATGAGTTAGGAATTGACAGCATAAAAATATCGAATCCAGCTATCTCCATCACAGATATTTGCTTTAAATAATCTGTTTATTAGCCTATATTTCTCCTTTAACCACTGAATAACAGTTACAAAGTTTAACTCAGAATTTTTTTTTAAAAAAAAAATTTTCCGTCGAGCCGGAATTGAACCAGCGACCTAAGGATGGCTATGTTCACACTACAGTCCTCCGCTCTACCAACTGAGCTATCGACGGCTCACACCCTCACGTCTGCCCAAAAGAGTAGCGAAATTAAATCAGGGTCACCTCAAAGCATTACCCATACCACGGAAATAATGTAGTACACGTACGTAATGGTACGAGTGAATTTGTTCAACTTCCATTACAATGTCATTTTGATCCAGAATTAAAGTTTAATGAGAAAATATTGTTTCAAAATACCGGTATTCATTTTAAATCGATAAAAAATGAGTGACAATTACTGTACTCGTATTAAACGTTATTTTCCCGAAATTAATTTTAATATCCCGCCCAGGCCCCACGTGCTCAAAATCGAATTATTAAAAAAAAAAAGAACGAACTTTCAAAAGTATAGAACAGTATTTCAGATCGTTCTAAATATTCGTTAAGACTAATCCTCTCCGATTGAGCTCTAAATTATTTCGTTCCAAATTAAAAATTTATCTTCGAAATTATTTTTAAAATAAGCGTAAAAAAAAATAATAAGATTTGAAAATGCCAGCCCGAAGAGTAATTTTCCGTCCCCCTCCTTTCATGCCGATGATGCCGGTTCGCCGACGAAAACGGGC
>JAQGAZ010000901.1:0-41640 GCA_034692225.1 Polydesmus complanatus
GAAGAGCCGCATCGTCGCCTGCCCCAGGCCTAAAGTGCCCAATTCAGATAGAATTACTGAAGCCGGAAGGGAGTCAAAGGCCTTGCGAACATCCAACTGCACGAGCAAGGTGGCGTCGCCTCCAGTCCGGCTATCAGCAATAAAAGTGTTTACATCTGTGAGGCAGGAGTAGATGCCCCTCCCCCACCGGAAGCCATGCTGTCCTGGTGGCAAGTGGCCACCGACTTCGACCAAACCTCGCAGTTCCGCCTCAACGTGTTTTTCAAATAATCGGCTTTCAAGATTTAATAACGTGATTGGTCTGTAGGACCCTGGTTCAGTTCGAGGTCCCTCCCCTTTGTAAAGGGGCACTATTGTACCTTCTTTCCAATTGGGAGGGATCAAGCCCGAGGCCAAGCGATGGTTGAAGTCAGTGGCAATTGCCGACAGGACTCGATCCGGAAGTACTCTGAGGTGCCGCAGGGTCAAACCATTTGCCCCTGGGGCCCCAATGGACATTTCGCGGATGTAGTCTTTTAAACGTTGCACTGTGATTGGCTGCGGGTCCCAGGCATCCTCCGGGTCCACTCCAACCCCCAAGTCATCGACTGACTCCTCGACTGCAACCTCTGAAAAAAATTTTGCTAAAACATTAGGGTTAATGAAATCATTGTTTTGCACTTCATAAGGTTTGCGGAGCAGCCTTTGAACCCGCCAGAGGCTGTGGATACTCTGCATCTCGATTTGCGATAAATAGGTTGCACGAGCCGAACGTTGCTCAAGCTTGTAGGTGGCATCAAAAGTATCATAAGTAAGTTTTGCCTCTGGATTTGAGCTCTTCTCACTGTCTTTGAACAGCGCGCGCCGTTTAGATTTCATTTGTGTGAGCCGTTTGGTCCACCATGGCCGGGTTCCGAGGTTGGGGGTGGTGACCACAGATTGTGTAGAGTCCACCGCGTCGTCAATGAAGCCCCAGATGTCCAAAGCGGGGTGTGGCTGCCAGTCCACCATTGCCAACCGGAAGCGCTCGACGGCCGCCCTGTTGCTAATTTTTATAACTTTTGTAACCTTCGCTTCCATTTTCGACGTTGTTGTGGCATCAAAGAGCAGGCCGTAGTGGTCTGACCCAAGTTGTTTACTTTCACGGAGATTACAAGAGGCCCCTCGGGCCATCACCCAGTCGAGTCCATTCTCAAGTCGAGTTTTGCAACGGAATTGCAAAGCGATGTCATTGAGGGAAAATGCAGCTGCTCGTCCAAGCTCAACATCGTCCAAGTTGTTAATGTTCATGTCACCGCACATAATTAACCGCTGGTAGCGGTTGGCCAGGTGGAAAAGGGAGTCAACTGAGGATTGAATGTTGAGGGAAGGTGGTCTGTAAAAGATTAAAAAATGGCACTGCAGTGGTTTTAAATAGAGAATAATGTATTCGGTCCCTTCGATGGCCACTTCCGGTTGTACAATGGTGTATTGAACGTCGTTTCTCACGAAGACCACCACTCCCCCTCCAATTGTATCCGTGCACCTATCCTTACGGAACGTTGTGAAGCCGTGGTGATTGAGCTTGCAGGTCTGAGTATCGGCGGTTAACCAAGTTTCAACGACTGCCAAAATCTGCACATCTTCCGCTATAACAAAATCAAAACATTTCTCCTGTTTTTTCAAGAGGCTGCGGGCATTCCAGAAGAGGCAGGTGACAGTGGGATGCAAATTGGAACTTCCGGTGTGGGAGGGTGGGGCAAGCTGGGGTGGTGGCGTTGGTGGTGGAGGCAGCGGTGGCATTGGCGGCGGTGGCATTGGTGGTGGTGGAGGCAGCGGTGGCATTGGCGGCGGTGGCATTGGTGGTGGTGGCATTGGCGGTGGTGGCATTGGTGGTGGTGGTAGCTGTCGATGGGTCGTCATTGGGTGAGGTGGTTGTTGGTGGGGGAACAGTGGGATGGTCAAAGCTCCGCTGTTGGTGGCTCGTACAGTTGCCCCCCAGGAGAACAGGTCTGAGTGGAGCCGCGGTTCAAATCTGCTGGTGGCTCCAGGGGGTGCCAAAAAGTCGGTGCCTTTCCTCTCCACTTGCGTCCTTCTACTCCAGTGGGCCAGTTAAGACCATCTGCGGCTGCAGCGGCAGAGTTTTCTTCGATTTGAAGGTAGACTATCGTGGACATTTCGCCGGCAAAGGTCTTAAAACGGTAACAATGTTTGGGGAGAATACCTTTCATACTTAAAAAGTCAACAAACACAGCTAGGTCAGCTTGGCGGCCGATATTTTCAACCGCAAAGCGAGTAGTTAAGTCGTTAACCACAGTAGGTAGTTCGCCTCCGGAGCCAGAGATGCGGTTGGTGGTTGGTTGGTTTTGGCGGGCAGAGGCAGTATATCTAGCGGGGGCAAGAGGGGCGGCATTGGTGAGTATTGAGGAGTAACTTCTTCTCCCGGGAGGAGCACTTCCGGTCGCCTCCGAGTTGCCTGGTGGACAGGTGGGTGGAAGGGGCGGGAAAGTGGTGGAACCGAGTGACAAGTTACGGTGGAAGGGGGTTGTTTTCTTACGTTTCGGCCCGCCTTCTAGAAATTCGTCCCTCAGTTCGGCCAAACGGGTCAATAATTTAGCTTCGAAATCGTCCGTGATGCTCTTCTTAAGTTTGAGTTGCTCGTCCAAAATGCTGTTTTTTAGGTCAGAATGCTCACGGCGAAACTCCGTCCGAATATCATTGTGAGAGTGCGTGAGCTTCTCATCGAGACCGGAAATCGCCGCCATCAGAGCCTGAAACTGAGTGACATCCGGTTGGTTATTGTGGTCAATTGGGTGCTGAGACAGGTCACCTCGGGTGAAGTCAAGGGGGAGTCTACCCTTCGTCGGAGGACCGCCACTAACAGGGGTTGAAAATTGAAGTAGGAGCTGCTGCTGGGTGGAAAGCTCTTGCCGGAGTACGCGCATACTTTCGCCAGCATCAAATTCTAAGTGGCCGGAATCAGAGGTGGGGCTGAAGAGACTGATATTAAGGGCAGAGTTTGTTATTACCATCTCGCTCGCTCAGTTTCGCTATTCACTTTATATATTGGGATTAATACCGAACGTGAATTTTTAAGTTGTTGATGCCTGCTGGACTTGACATAACATCTGGGAGTTTGCGGTATCTTTTACGGTACCGTTCGAAATTTACTAGGCGTCGTAAGTGTTTGGCACCCTCATTAATCGAGTTTTTAAATAAGATTTAGTTGCGCAACATTTAAATTTATGAATCGAGATTTAAAATTATTTAATAGCAACAACGAAAAAAAAAACTAACGTAAAAAGCAACATGTAAGATATTAATCTAGATCAGCGATTTTCGTACAAGTTTGTTTATTCGCAATTTACCAATGATTTCAAATTCGGATAAACTGCGGGTTAATTTTTTTTTTTTTTTTTGTGTATGTGTATGTGTAGCCGCAAACTCCCTCTTACTTAATCGAACTGAGCAAGCAAAAAGGAAAAATTCGCCGTGACTAAAATTTTTGATTGAAAAATATTCGAGACGCGTTTCATCTACCGGTTTTACTCGAAAATAATTCCATGACAAGCTATGATAATCCATACAAAAATATTTATTTTTTTTTATTTTGTGGAAAAATTATTATTTTTCTTTTCTTTTTTTTTTTTTTTTTAAAAAAGGATAATCGAGAGTCCACACTCAATTATTTTCACCATTTAGTACACTTGTGTTTTAAGAATAAATTGTTTGAGTTGAAAGATGTTATTTAATAATAATTTATTAAAAATAGGTATATAGCAGAGTGTTAATTATTATTTAGTGCGTTGAACGGAACGCTAATTCTTAAAACTTGTCATACAAATTTGAGTTTAAAGAATTGAATTTATTTTGTAGTTATAATTTGATTTATATTAGTAAATCATCTGGGCAACTTTTCAATTTTTAATCGAGAATTTTTCTATTTAAATCCGGCCTAATTTAAATCTTTTTTTTAATTTTATTTCAATAAAAAAGCGTGGTAGCCTATACTGGTCTTTGAAGAAAAAGTGGTAGTGCAAAAATTGAAGAAAAAAAAAACCGGATTAATAAGATAAATTATATTAGCGAAAAAAATTGCCTTAAGTTTATTATTTTGTTCTACTAAAAATAATTAATTTTTCTGTAAAGTTTTTATAGTAATTTTGGTTTTTGTCAATTTTTACATTTTCATGGTTCGGTTTTAGGGGCGTTATTTTTTATTTTTTTTTATAAAAGGGAGATATGCTGTATTTACTGTATTCTGATTAGATTTCAAAAATATTAAAAATAAGTATGCATATTATGCATACGTCACGAATTGTGGCTGGAAACCATAGACAATATAAGAAAAATAGCCTTAACTGCTACGTAACTTTTTTTTAAGAGTAAATATTATTTAATAACATTTTTGTTATTGTTAAAAATGGAAAACATAATATTCTAAGCATTTTATTATTATTATTCTAATTGACAATGCGCAGTGTTCTAAATGATTGTAAAAGAGGTTAAAGGTGTTCTTTCTTTATTGTTTGTGGGTCTTGAGCTCTCCTTTCACGCCATTCACATTAAGGGAGTATGTGTCCTTCTTCCCAACCACCACCCCTTAAACAGGGACGTTAGGTGTAGAGGGCGCTGTTATTGGAATGCAAAAGTCATGTTTGCTTTTGTGAGTTGAAGAGTGTATTTGGAACGAGATTATTATGATTATTTATTATTATTATTTTCTTTTTTTTATAAATATATTTTGATTTTTGAAGATGATGATTACGATGATCTCGACTCAACAATGAGCAGTTTTGTCATTGCTATTCAACGGAGGTATAATTCGTGAAAAATGATGCGTGACCTCCCTGATCTTTTTTTTCTTCTTCTTCTTTTTATTATTATTAAATTCTTTTATTCCTTGTCATATAGGTGGCGCTGCTTCGCGGCAAATTTTAACAAAAGGCTATTTTTTTCGGTTGGTCGAGTAGTATAAAATGAGATCTAGTTTAATGACGGAAAAAAAAAAAAAAAGAAACATTACGGTAATCTAAGAATTTGATAAAAAAAAAAGATTTTGTTGTTGCTTCTTAAATTATTGAGATTAATATAAAAGTCGCTTTTAATTTTAATCTTTGCTGAAGGAAAATGTTTATTATTAAATCTCGTTTTAAAAAACTTAATCACGTTTGCGCAATAAAATTTTTCTCGGATTAAATCACCTAATCTAGATTAAAAATTCAGGTGTCAGCAAAATCTAAGGAATGATTTCTCTCTTAATTCATTACCACCTAGTGATTTGGTGGCTTAATTTAATCATCGTTTAACATTAATTTCAGGGTATTTTTTTTAAACCAAAAAAAAATTACCAAAATTAAATCTCGTTTGAGAAATTCCAATTTGGTTTAGCGAAGTAAAAATCCTCTTTCTCGAGTAGCAAAACACAATCATGTATTGAGTGAGCATTAAGCGTTTTCATCTACTGTATATTAATAAATGAACGAAACGGTGATGGGTAAAGCGATTAATTTGTGAGAGGTGTTGCGGCTGGAGTTAATAGCGCCTCCCGGAGGCAAAATCGTAATAACGATTAAGTAGACAAAAGGTTGGCTGAAGAAATGGTATTAATGTACGTGTATACTAATAATAATTGTTGCTGGCTGGCGTTGATACAGTGTGACCGCACTCCACATGCACTTTCGATGATGAAGCAAAATGAGAGAGAAGAAGAAGCAGAAAAAAGAAATGCTTTTAGCGAACGTTGTATACAAACATTTTTTTCTATATTATTATTATTTAGTTGGTCGTCGTCTGCTAGCGTTGAGGAATTAGAAAAGAAAAACAATCGCCGTCTTATTGTTCCTCAACCTTTTTACCTCACTCAACGGGTAATATTACGTGCGGAGGAGAAGGGGAAGGAGTGCCTTTTCTTCTCCGAAACTCACGACCGACCAAGCAAGATGGCGGCTAATTTAGATCAGGGACACCTCACGACTTAACTTCAACATTCCACTAGTGCATCTCCATCGACATTCCCAACTAAGACATAATCAAAGCTGACTTTAGTTTAACGATCTTGATGAGGGTTAAATGAAGCTAGATTTAGAGGTATACTACTGTATAGCCTGATAGTTACAGTATTAGAAAGATGTTAGTCCACGAACTCGTTCGGATTATTTTAATCTTCTTTTGAAGTTTTTGGTTGCAATAACGTGCGGTTAAAAGTTCTGTTCGGTATCTGTTTTCATCCTTGGATAATAATAATTATTGTTTTGACGTTTGATATGTTGATTATGAGCGTTTCCTTGTTACAGTAAGTGGATGAAAGAAGGAGGCGTATCAAATTAATTACGAGGTATATCTATTATGATTATGAAATATGAGTAGGTTTAAGGGAAGTAGGTTTAAAGGGGGGGTGGAGTTGGTTTAAGAGGAAATTGAGGGGGGTTTACAAAAAGTATACTGTACCTTACCGTACATACATTATACTACTAGTAGCATGTAAATCGAGCGGAAATTATTATCTCGACCCTCGTTTTCATGCTCGTTTCCTCGCTAACATTAAAATCATAAGCAAACTTTATTATGCAGTAGTTTAAATGCCCTACTACACGGTGTGGCTTGAAACTAATGATACAGTTTGAATAAACCTTTGTATTTATTACTTAGATTCAAATCAATGCTCCCATCTTCAAAGTAGCTGATTGGAGAAGCTATACTTCCCACAAGGGACCCACCCTTAACTACTCTAACTAGCAGTTCTGGTACCCGAATCTAGCAGAGGGACATGTACATTTGATAGGTCTCCATTTTCTCAATGTTGCTGCTACATGTAAACTACTGCAATGTCATAGTGCTGTATTTAATCTTTGTTCTTCGCTAATGTTTTTTCGTAATCTCGATTAGTAAATCCGGCGGCAACGAAATGTAAGGTATAAGAGGCGTCGAAAGATAGATAAGAAGTGATGGGTGAGTGATCGCGTATGATTTAATAAGCGTGACCTTCTCCTACGTCAACGACGTGCTATTTAACAGCAATGGGAAGAAAAACATAACGAAAGCGAAAGAAGAAAAAAATACAGTGCATGTAATGGCGTTTAATATCTCTCTCTCTCTCATTCTCTCCGCCTACTTAACATCGAAAATAAATGGCGGTTACGGAATGCGTGTAATTCGAAAGATTAATTACGTCATCCAGCGTTTTAACCGCGCCGCCGCCACCACCGCTTTTTATAACATACTAAGTGACGTTGTTTTATTAATGAAATCACGTCGACACCTTTATCATAACTTTGAGTTATAAATTTAAGGGCTTAAAGCGTGAGGAGAGAGGCGTATTGGTGTATTTGTGTGGCTTAATAATTTATGTTTTGTGTATAGAGGGCGTTGCGCAACGTTTGTTTCTAAATAAAAAAAAAAAAGATGGGCGCCTACGGGCTCGTTATATATTATTCACGTAAATAATTTCTGCCCTGTAAGTAAACGAGCAGCACGCGTGTGTTGATGCTGCTGCCTATATTATATTATACAACTACACTGCTTTATTATTATTATTAGGAACATAATAAAGTTGATTGAGACTGCGTGTTAAAACGACTAACGAGGTCATAAACGTTAATTTTATTTTTACTCACCTACAAAATATTCTTATGCGTTGCTCGTTGGATATATCAACTCGCCTCCTTGTTGTTTTATTTTATCTCTCACCCCCCTCTCCCTCTCTCGCTCTGTCTCTCACCACCTCGTCATTTTTTTGTTGGTTGAATGGGGGGGGGGGGGAAGTAAGGGTGATGCTTCTTCTTCGCGCGCAATAATAAATTTGTAGGCTGGGTTTTTGTTTATTCAATTGCATCTCTCTGCCAGCTCTATTCCCATCTGAGAGAGTGAGGGAGAGATAGAATGAGTATGAGCGGTAAAAAGCGCAAGGGCTATCAATAAAACAAAATCTTTTTTTAAAAAAAAGAATTAATTAATTTTTGCGTAACAAATTAATTGATTTTATTGTTATTATCGTTAGTTTATGTTTAATGCATGTAAATGTAGATGTGCGTGGGAATGTTTAACGCAATTAATGATAAATATTGTGAACCGAGATTAATATTTCGTTTGATCTAGATTTATTTAATTTTTCGTTTTCTGATTTAAGTTACTATATTTTTTGTGACTAAACGTATGTTGTTGTTTAAGAAAAAAATAGATTAAAATGGAATTTAAAAACATTGAAAACGAAAAATGCTGAAGAATATCATAGTAATAGTGAGAGTCTGCGCACGCGTGATTTTTTTTACCCTAATTTGTGACGCTAACTTTAATTTATTAAAGGTTAGATCGTTTGATCTCGATTAAATATTCCAGGGAATTCCGAGTATTTTTGGCTCTTAATTTAATCCTAGTTTTACACTTGATTTAAATATTGTGATTTTAATCTAGGTTGTTGCTGCCAAGAAGCGACTGAAAAATTTTATTCTCATTTAGTATAACTGTTTTTCGTTTAAAGTTGGATTAAATTGTTTAATCTAGATTATGAAATCAGTTGGTAGCTAATTATTTCATGTATCATAATGATTATTATTATATTTAAAATAAAACTTTTTGATGCATAATTTTAATATGAATATAAATCTACCATAAATGTACGCTGTAATTTTCGAATAATCCTTTTTCTCTCTTTTTTTAAAAAAAAAAAAAAATAAGGCAAATGAATTGGGCGGTTAATTTGAGAGACAGATGTGAACTAAATACAGAGTACATGTTGTAAGAGTTATATATTTTTAAAGTTAAATAATAATATTGTTAGGTTGGTATTGTGCAAACAGTTAATACGAAATTTCTTATTAAGGTTGCAACTTATTGTTTGTTTTTCTATACTGTATAGATTTTTTGTTTATACATTGCCGACGAAGTTTATAATTAACATTTTAAACCTGTTTTACAAAGAAAATTAATAAACTATTGTTACTAAGATTTACATAGCCGTTATGTAGGCAACGTATTAAGCTTTACATCATTCACTCGCAACGTTTTCTTCCGGTTTAATCTTGTGGTTTTTTTTTAAGTTTTCAAAATATTTAATTTTAATTCGTGATATGTATAATTATAGCTTATTACGTCTGCACATTTAGTTTGCAGTTTTACATTTTTTAAACAAGATTCAGAAATATTTGTTATGAAATTAGCTATTATTTTTTCAAACCTTTAAATTATGAATATACAATTTTTTTTTTTGAGGGGGTTAAATCAAGTACTTTTATAAAACTGGAGTCAACGAGATTAAATAAAAGTAGATGAATGGGTGGTGTTGGGATTGAGAGTGCAATCAAAAATGAAATTATTGGTCTGAAAAGAAAATTGAAAGTTGTGAAAACGCGCATTGTTCGCCAATTGTTAACCCTGAGAATAGGCTGAAAATGCGAGTGACAAGAAAACGTGACTCGTTGTCATGAACTCAAAAGCTGCTGTACGTGTACGTTGTTTCGGGCGTGCCAGCGGTTGGGAACCTACAGTGGGTAGCCAGAGAGAGTGATGGATAATGGAGGAGGTGGGTTGAGGGGGTTGGAGCGCACCTGTGCGACTTTTGTTAATATTCGATCAGAGAATAAAGATGAATGTGGCGAAGGTAAAATAGCTGTTGGACCCCCCTCAGCGCCAGGTGTCAAATTCAGAGGTGATTTGCAAAGAGAAGAGGGGGTGGATGGGTGGTGGGATCAATGAGAAAGAGATAGCAACTGCATTCCTTTCTCTTTTATTTTTATTATCACCGATTCGTCTGCTTTTCTTTAAACGTTCGGCCGCCTCATTTGGTTCATTCAATCCACACACATCGAATTAACAAAGTTTGAAGAGTCGCGATACACCCTGCACCCTCCGCCTTACTCGGTGATCTAAATAAATAAAATATGAGCTAATTTTCATGGTTCTTTTTTGCATAAATAATAGTTTTATTAAAAAAAAAATAAATAAAAATTAGTGTTCTATTAAAATATTCATATTTAAATTTGGTTTATTTTGCTCTACTTCTCTATTTAGGACTTAGGAATTGTGATCATTTTGATATTATTTTTTAGACAAAATAATGATCAATTAAACAGATTTCGCTTTGTGTGTAGTTTGGTTTTTCTTATGAGTTGTGATGTCATTTTGACGTCACTTATTGAGCTTGGAAAAGATCAGAGTAAAATGTTTGGTTTTTCAATGATTTTTTCCCCCTAATTTCAATTGTTCTTATGAAGTGTGATGCCATTTTGACGTAACTTTTTTAGTTTTTGCGTGGTTTTTGTTTCCCTTACGAGCGCTGAAAACATTTTGATTCTACAATGAAATCTGTTTTACGTTAAACTGGAATCTATATTAACCGGAATTCTATTTAAACTGAAAAATTTTATTCCATAAACTTTTCACATTTCTTCTCAATTCTTCCATTGCATATAATGTTCTATTGTATGCTGGAAGTTGAAATATATTACGCATGAATGTTCCCTCAGGGCCATCGTAACTTTATCTAATTCAACCTCTCTAAACCAGGCTAATAGTAACCGGACTAACTCAGGTTTCTAGGGATTGCTTGGGAATACACAGAGATCAGAATGTGGAATCTGCGAGACGTAGGAAGGAAGGTTTTCCTTTTAATTATAAAATAATTGTTTTTTCAATCTGTCAAAGTTTGAGGGAAATAAAATTTTAATATATGCACGCATTTGCCTGATTAAAATTAATGTGTCTTATGGTGTTTTAAAATAAAGTTGATTAGCACCTTGAAAGTCTATTAAGTGCACATTCTCACACTTATGTACTTCTGAATGATTAACAAACTGAATTGTTGAAAAATAAATTTTATTTTATTAACAACAACAACAAGATGAAAATCTGTGTTGTTGTTGGAAAGTTTGCCCGGTACATTCAACAAGGGTCTCTTTAACCAAACGTCTGGCGGGACGTTTGAAAAATGTTATTAGTGGGGGGGTCTAAAATATTTATCATCATTTAAGCGAATGTTTATTTTATAAAACTTCATTTGCGCGAAATTATGAATGCGCATCGGTAGGGGCTTGCAAAGCCCAGGTTTGAGGATGGCTCTTTCTCTTAATTCAATTTAAACTTCGCTAAACATACTGTAAATCATTTCAGCTCAAAATAATATCAAACATAGATACGAACTTAATCCGAGGAAAATATTTTCAATTTTTTTTTTTTTTAAAGTAAATTTTGCAAAAAGAAGAGATTTTTTTTTTCTCAATTCACGCGTTTGTCACAAATTATAACGAAAAATCATAAGATAAGGGAAAACTTTTTCAGTCTTTGATATTAGTAAATTGCATGTTTGTTTGGTTTTAATAAAAACCAGAATTTACGCCATTCTTTAACTTTCTTTTTCTTTTTCACTGCAAAATGTTAAGGCGGCTGAGAGAGAGTGTTGATCAGCGCAATTTACTGATCTCTACTACGCGCGTAAATAATATCCACTCAATTGATCAGCTGCGATCGGCTAAACAGGGCTTTTAAAGATGAAAAAAGATAATAAAATATTCGACCTCAAAAATAGAAAAGAAATTTAAAAATTAATGGATCAAGCGTGAGATGGAGAGCCAGCGGTCATTTCGCACACGGATAAACGCATCCGCATCCGCTCGTCTTTACCCTCAAACTGAATATAAGAATACTGTAATAATTATTCATATTCAACTCGAAAGCGACTTAATTTTTAAATTCTACTTAAAAATGACTCAACCTCTTTCGCTAGAGGGCGCCACCACCTCTTCTTCTTTCAAAAAGCGCTAATTATTTATATATGTTTTTATCTACGTTTTATCACCAAGATAAAGTCAAGGAAGCGTTTACTCATCACATGTCCATGGTTATATAATTATTATCTTACAGTGTAGAGTTGTGACGTAGTGAAGTGGTGGAGGGAGGGAGGGGGGTGGCCTTGTTTTCACCTAGCAGTTGCTATGTCACCACTCACTCGTTTTCCGCTGTGAGAGAAGAAGAAGAAGAAAAAAAAGCCAGCTAATTGGATAAACATGGTGACTGGTCTTACCTGACAATGGATATAAATAAGGTGCTGTGGGTGGTAAATGGAGCACAACTTCTCTTTGCAAGATACTTGACGTCACACATATCTCTCGTCAACGATATAATTTTAATAGGAGATGTGGATTGAAAGAATAGAGGGGGGAAGGATTGAAGGGCAGGGGGTGGGGGTTGTTGGGGTTACTCAAGCGCTGCTAATGAGGCTGTTTTAATGGATTAGCGTTAACAAATTTTCTAGTTTGCGCATGAGCATTTTTTTTTTATGGAGATTTTAAAACTCATTTCATGCGACTAAAAGTTTAAACTAAAAAGTTAGTTTTTTAATCTAGATTATGAATTGAGCGGGGTAACTAAAGACCTTGCGCTTAACGTCACGTAAGCGACGTTAAATCGTTAACTACGTTAACATGCAAAGCGACGTCATAGCATAACTTGTGAAAAGGTGCCGACATCGGATCCTTAGCTAAACGCAAGTTATGCTATGCCGTTATAACTTGCGAAAAAGTGCCGGCTATAGAATCCATAGCTAAACGAAAGTTATGCTATGACGTCACTTTGCATGTTAACGTACTTAACGTCGCTTACGTGACGTTAAGCGCAAGGTCTCTATTAACTCTTTGTGATATCTGTATAGTAATTTAACGTTAATCTTACGCTGATCTCATTTTTGTTGAATCTAATGTTGTTCCTATTTAAAAATTATAATACTGTAATCAAGTTTCAATGCATTTAATCTGGTTTAGTCATAGTAAAGCTTTATTGTTTAAAATATATATAGGCCTATATATATACAGTATATACCGTATATATATATTTTTTTTTTGGTTTCAACACAAGACTCAAGACGAGCTATTAAAAGGATTTAATACTAGTTCAGTTGGATCCGTTTTTTTACGGACACCATGTAGATTACGAAATACAATGTATTTATTTTGATTTTTTTCTATTTCATTTTTATATTAACAAAAAAAATGGGGTAGTTAAATGTATCTGTTATTTAAATGATGTTTTTATTCATCGTCTTTTATTTAAATTATATTAAGTTACATAAAAAAAAGTATAAATAATGTTAAAAGTTGTATTAAAAAAATGCGGCTGCTAGCACAGTTCATGGATCACGCGGAGCGCCCGCCATTCCCTATCAATAAAAAGCCTCTTCAAAAAGACTTTGAATGCGTGTGTGTTTTTGAAAAAAGCAAACAGCATAAATCTATAATGACATATACAATATACACTGAGTGTGTATATGAAGGCTTTTTGGCCCTCCCGTGGATCAATTGTGAACAACACGTAACAAATGATACGTCATTGGATGAGATCATTAAAATTTACAACAATTCGGAACCGTAAATAGGGAGAAGTGGCGCTTTTTAACACGCTTCGTCACATCCGGAAATGAAGGCTGATCAACAGTCGGCGATGAAAAGAGAGGGAGAGACCGGTAGAGGGAGCTTCAGGTTTAAAAGCATCGGACACATAATACTCTAACCGGAACTGGAAACTACTTTTTTTTTTATTGAGCGACGGCAATCGTTGAGAGGCGGAAGTAAGCGAGTGTGAGAGGTCATCGTGGATGGGGAACAGCGAATTTGAGAGATACGCCATCGCCTCATATTTAATGATAATAATTAGGAAGCTGATTAATTTTGAAAAATGAAGTTTAATTAGAAATTCTTAACTAAAAGTTGTCAAGAAATATGTATTTTTTATTTAACTACCGGTACTGAATATTTTATTAATATTTTAGCGATTTTAATTATAGATTTTGTGATTGTAACTATAGATTTAGTGATTTTGGCTATAGATTTAGTGATTTAAACTATAGATTTAGTGATTTTAACTATAGATTTAATGATTTTAAGTTTTTAACTAGAGATTTAGTGATTTTAACTATAGATTTAGTGATTTTAACTATAGATTTAGTGATTTTTACGACTTACTGAATATTGTTTGTTTTCTCTAAACAAGATTTAAATATTTTATTAATAAAACTTAATTAAAACTTGATTGGTTTCCACTACAGCTTTAAAATGAATAAAAAAAATGGAGTTGCTAAATTTAAATTAAATAGAAAAGCTGTTGGTGAGGACAACGCGTTAACTTTTTAAAAAAATATTTATTTTTATTTGATCAAAACAATAAATAAATAAATAAAAAAGAAAAGAAAACAATGTTAACAAGCAAAAATACATAGTATTTTTTATTATTGTTATTATTTCGACAAAACCTAACAATGAAGTAAGTGCGGAGATAGTAAGCAAAAGCATGTGTTGTTGCGCGAATGACAATGAAAACGGTGTAATTGAGTTTCCTTCCAAGTGAATGCAAATAAATGCGAGTCTTTTCAATAAAAAAAACACGATATCACCACAAAAAAAAAACGGTCCGTAAAATGTTATGACAAAATAGATAGAAAGAGAGAGAGAGGAAACGGTTGTTGAACGAGACAGATGGTTTGCATCATCGATTGAACGTCCTATCGAGAAGAGAGAAAAAAATTGTGAATTTCGCGCACAAACACAGAAAATGAAAACAAAAATAACAAATTTCCGCCCTCACTTTTTTTTTTATATTTTTATTATGTTTAAGTTGGAGCTGCGTTTGGGAGAGAAGTGAGTGTGGACAATGATTGGACGACAAACAAAAGAGTCTTTTATCATGTGCGAGCGAAGAAGTCCACTGTCCACACACACACAATCGCCATCTGACTTTAACTTTTTGTAATTAAATGTGTATAGGGGGGGTTGTAGTCAGTGGCCGCACCTAAAAGCGTGGCGCTATTGTTCCCATATTACTTTTTACAACGAGAAAATGCCCGTTTGATTTTGTCTTTTCCTCTCTCCCTTTTGTTTACATTTTGCACTTTTCCACCAACCAAATAAAATAATAGCACTTTCGGGCATTTGTTTCTAAACGGATTTTTTTTTTGGTTGCAATAATATAGATTAGATTCGTTTACACCAACGCAACTTAATTGTTAAAATTTCCTACCCTACGCCATAACTTAGTCTTAGAGCTTTGGAGAAAGTATTGTCAAATTATGGGGAAAATAATAGGAAAAAAACAGAATTTAGAAAAGAAATCTGCTTAATTATAAGCAAAATATTAAAATTATATAGAACGATAGGGCATGTTTTTATGCCAGCTGATGTGCGAAAAACCTCTATTGAAAGAGCATTTTTAGTAGGATCTAGTGGTGGTCTCAGTTTAGAGGTTTCACTGTGCAGGTGCTATAAAAAATTAATGTTGAATGCTTTCATTCACAATGTTTCGTATCTTTGATACAAAGCTTCCTATGCTTAAAACAATTTTTCTTGTCCTTAAAACAATGTTTTTTTGTCCTTAAAACAATGTTTCTTGTTCTTAAAGCAATGTTTCTTGCCTTTAAAACAATGTTTCTTGCCTTTAAAACAATATTCCTTGCCCAATAAAACAATGCTGCTTGTCCTTAAAACAATGTTTTTACGAGTTATAATTAAAAAATGTTTATTTTTGTTGCTTATATTACTATTATAATATTAATTAATATTTATATAATTTTTGATATACAGTAAATGAAGAGCATTGAAAAGTTTATATTTGAAACTGCTTATTGTGCCGTGACTGAAACGACGTTGGAACAATAATATCACCCATCAACTATTTGGTAAGTCAAATTTATTAATTATTTTTGAATACATATACATATATGCAGACAAAATTATCATCGTTGTAATTCACATGCAAATCGAACGGTAGTGTCTTCGCTAAGAAAATATTGCTGCGTGTTTTTCTTACAAACGGGTTTACATTGGGTTTACGGTATTACGACTTAAGTTTGGGTAGTAGTTTCGTGGTTAAAATTCGCAAGGCTTGCCTAATAATATACTATGGATTTATCTGATGATTTAAGTAACTTTTTTTGTAACATGTGAGGAGTCGATTAGAAAGGTTTTAGAATTGTTCTTAATTCTTGATCATCGATGAGGATGGGCCAACAAAAACCTAGCCAAGTATCGTTACGTTTGTTAAACATTCGATACGTTAATGCAAAACCATGGCTGTAGAGCTGTACATGCAGAAGAAAACTGGTTTTTAGACTTAAATTTATTAATTACGACAGTTTTAATATTATTGCTCACAATCTTAAGAAATTCTTTAAAACTGCATTATTATTTCTTTTTTTTTTTGTTGATGGATTACCTATTTTAAAAGCAATAATAATTATAATATGGCTTTTTATCGTAAATGACTTTTAATTAATCTCGAATATTTTTGGTGCAATACATTGCGAAACAAAAAAAAAAGGTCATTTCATTAAAAAAAAAAAATGCAAAATGTGGGCTAATGTTTTCAATTCATTCTCGGATTAATCAGCACGAAACCTAGTTCTTTTTTCTTACCCCGCTTTTCAATAAACTTAAATAGGGGGAGGGGTGGGTGAGTAAGTTTGGAAAGGTAGAAGTGGGAGGAGTGATGCAATTTATTTGCATTTAAAAAGGAAGCTTTTTTTCTTTCTTTCTTAAAAAAATGATTATAAAAAGTTTGTTTTGGTATTTCCAATTTATTATTGTTGTTGGTAGTGGTATTATTAACGATAAAATAGTGTGCTGGTGGGTTTGTTGGGGTGGTTGAAAGGGTTACTTAATAATACATTTCATTTGGGTGAATAAGTATTGTCCTTCGTCGCTTGGGGTCGCTCTTCATCGAACATGAAGATCAAGGAGAATTTCAACCATCAAGATAATCATCTACAAACACTCACTCAGTCTCTCTCTCTCGTGTTCTTTCATTCACTCCACCAGCATTTCCTTGTGTAACCGTCCTGTTCGCATTATTTCGCAATTACCTGTACTTTTTGTATAGGTTTTCTACGTAATACTATATTAAGTTCTATAAGTTTTTTATTAAGTTTTATAATTTCATTCTCTAAACCAGTACAGTATTTAATTATATTTCTCTGCCACCAAAAATTTCTTTTAATTAAGTGACTTCATTTTTTTCAGGACGGGATCAAGATTTAATTGATTTTTTAAAAAAGCTGTGCGCATGCGTAGTTTTACATTATTATTTTTATATGTTTTTTATTTTAGTAGTGACAGGGTAGATTAGCCTCATGTTTTTAGCAACCTGAGCTCCGCAAAGTAAAATTGAATAAAACTTAGATCCACAAAATATTAGATTAAACTTATTTTCTGTTGCCATCGGATTTTATGAATCTAAGATTTAGTGACTTAATCTCGATTTAAAGTTTTCGAAATATTGCAAGGTTTTTTGTTTTATTTTGATCAAAAATTTTGTTGGTTAAAGTTTGAAAAAAAAGTTAGATTTTCATTTAATACACTTCAACAAAACGAAATTTATTAACTCTTTTATTTTGCAGAAGGATACAAGCGAGTTTTAAAAAATAATTGTGCGCATGCACAAATCCAGGTAATTATAGCAAGTAATTGAGATCAGCGTAAAGCAAGGTTTAACATATTACTTAAATATTTTCCAAACGTGATTTTTTTTAAATCTAGTTTAAGCAATATTTAATTTATTATTTATTACTTAACTTTATAATTTTATATACCGTAGAAGTAAAGTTGTTGTTTTTTATTAGGGTGAATCGAATACAGTAGTCATTTCTATTCTCCGGCGTTGAACTTGAAACTGAGTTTGATTTTGATGGATTCGTAGGTATTGAAAAGAGAGAAAGAGGATTGATGATAAATTAAGAATGAAAAGATAGATGGAGAGAGAGAAAGAGAAAGATAGGGCGGACTCCGAGATTAAATTTTTGTGGAAAGTATATACAGTATAAAAATAATTGTCCGAAAATAAAAGCATTTTATTCTCTTCTTTTTTTTTTATTTTATTTTTTTTATCTTTGATGAAATTCGGCTGCTTGTGAAGCTTCGTCCTAACTTCTATTATACTCGTTTTTGTTGCTGCTGCTGTTGTTGTTGTTGTTGCTGCAATGTTGCATTTAATAGAGAATAATATAATAAATAGAAAGAGAAGAAGAAAAAAAAAACTGCGAACTCACCATTTGCATTCTGTTGTAACTTCAATTATTATTCGTCCTTTTCTATCGCGCAGGGAATATATATAAGCTACAAAAATGTATATATATATATATATAAATGTGGAACATTCATTTTTAACAACAATAAATAGCGTGAGGGTGGGTTGGGTGATTTGAATTGAAAAACAACAAAATAGAATGCGTTGCACATGCATAAACATTTTTTTTTTTTGAACACGTGTCTCGTATTCAAACGATTTAGGTTTTTAGTTTTACCACTTTTTTTTTTTTTTATTAAAGTTGTAAGGAAAAATATCCTCCTGCTGTATATAAAATAATAATAATAAATAGAAATGGCAGCCGAAACATTTATCAAATTGAACTGAGGTCACTCAACAATTTCGTTTAACTAACTTTTTTTTTTTTTTTCTATTCCAAAACTTTTTATTATTATTATTATCGATAAGAGAAAAATGATTGGAATGAAAAAATGATTAATTCAGCGTGTAACCTGCTATTTTCACGTCTTCTTTTTTCTAAAGAGAGTATTATATTTTTGGTAGAGGGGTTGAAATAGAAGAGATTTACTTTTAATTTTGAAATGCTTGAATTTCTATAGCAAGAACTATTCGGCTATTTAGAAATAATTATTATTGTCAAAGAGGGATAGAAAAGCGCTATTCAAATGCTTACAATGTTATGAATGGAGCGTGTGCATTATTACTATTTTTTTTTTTTTTGTTGCAATTTTTAGAATTATCATAATGTAAAATTACATAAACTAGCTCAAATAAGTTAATAAATTTGATGGTAAACACATGGCATTTTTTTTAAAAAAAATTTTATTCAAGCGTTTGTTGAGCCTTTTGTTTATCTATTTATTTATTTTTTTCATCTTTTAAGATTTTCTTATCAGATTTGATGTCATTTTTACGTCATATTTTAGATTTTAGTTAAGTGATATACGATCTTAATTTTTTAAAATTAGTATAACGACATCCCGGATATTACGCAATTTATCGTGAGTCTCGTGGCAAGCAAATGTATTCCCCTTTTAGAAACTCTATTATTATGTAAAGAAAAGACTTTAAGTTCTTCTATAGCGTCAATAAAGGCAATGTCTTTTTACCAGTTTTTTTTTTTAGTATTGGGCCAAATTTAAAAGCATATTTTTGGTTTTTTTTCTAAAAAAAAAAAATAATAATAATAATAATAAAAGAACAGAAAATATGTAGTGAAAACGGTATATAAATAATGGCTGATTTACGAGCCTCGTAAATGTATGCCTATTATTATTGCATTTATAATAAGGTACTGTATTGATGGAATTCGACGGTGAGTACAAATCCATCCTTCGAGTACTCTCAAATGTTGTACGAATCGAAGATTATAACTCGGATATAACGACATAAAATGCTCGGTTTCTTTAATGTCGTTAAAGCAGAGTTCTGTTGTACACTGCACCGTACTTAAAATGTAGAAATCATTATTTTTTAATACTGTATTAGAAAATACATACCGGTAAATAAATCTTGAAATTAACAACATTGGCATTTGACTTGCAACAATAAAATCTCATTTATGTTTGTTACAATACAAATCCTTATCACAAATATTATAGTGCTAAGAAATTGCTGTTATAATAATTATTAGTGTAAGAACCTTTTCCTTATTATTATTATTCTTCGTATTTTCTCACTTGATATTCCCGGCTATAAAAACGTTATTATTCGAGTGAATTAAGAGAGTGGTTTCAATGTCCATTTTTGGAATTTGTTACGCTCCTCAAAACGCGATCTAAACAAACGTTATATCCCATCTCTTTCTTTCTTGGAAAAGTGAGAGAGAGAAAGAGTGATAGAGAGAAAAGGTTAAATAAACTCTCGCCAACGTGGAGAGCGATATAGATAGGCAATATAAAAGTGTTGATGTTGGGGGCGATAGAAACGAAATGGTCCGCAGATATAAACATAATTTCATATCTGAGTCCTCCACATAGAAGAAGAAAAAAAAAGAGAGGAGGAAAAATAACAAGGGAGAGAGAGTTTGTTTCTGCTCTCAATTGTTGACTTTAGACAGATATCAAATTGCCCATTGCTTGTTGTTATGAAGGATATAAAATTGTATGGGAGAAGGGAGAGAGAGAATCGTACAGTATATATATTTGAGATGAGCTCAACAAAACGAATAAACTTTGAAGAAGAAGGAAAAAATGCGACTTATTATTTATTTATTTTATTTTTTTTTTTTTCGTTTTAAGAGAAGAAAACTTGAGTTTTATTCTATGTTTTTCTTGAACCAACTTTTTGATTTGAGTTAGGCTAGGAATAGGGGGCGTTGGGGGAGTAAAGAGATGTGCTGTGGGTGCTTTTTTTTAAAATCAATAATTTGATTTTTTTATTTGAAATGTGATCAATTGAGAATCCTTAGATTTTTAATCTTAACCTTCTTGAAAAATCTCGGCTTCAATAACGTTGACCAAATTAAATCTTCCGAAAAAAATTATTTTCGACGACAGAGATTTATCTACTGTATTATTGTTAATTGTTTTTTTGAAATACTTGAAACTAATTTAGGTTTTCCTTTTTATTTTTATTTTTTTTAAATACATTGTTAATGCATTTTTATTATTATATTTTGTTGTTGTTGAGTAATCTAGTTTTATTTAATCTTTGTTTTACACTGATGCTAGAAAAAAAGAGATTAAAAATAACGGTTAATAAAAGTTTGCGAATGTTTGTGGGCTGTTTTTGAAAGTGGTTTTACTAAATCTTGTTCGAGGAAGTGTAAGTCTCGTTCAGTAAATTTTTTTTGTTGTTGGTAAAATTGTAAATCTAGATTTAAAAATCCTCCAGGTGCTTCGAAATCTTAAAGTAAAATTTTCGATAATATTGCGCACTGTAATAGTATACACCACTATTTATAATGTAAACAATTACAATTACATCACAACTTCTAAGGAGGGCTTTTAAGATCAGAAAAGAAAAACACTATTTTAATAGATTATTTTTTTAACATACTAGTGACGTCAAAATGACATCACATCTCGAAAGAGGAGCAGTTACCGTGCAGTACCGTACATGTAAACACTATTTTAGTAAATCTATTTTTAACGAAACAGTGACTGCAGAATGACATCACAGTTCGTAAGGAATAAGGGAGTAGTTAATATAATAAAAAAAAATACTTAAAGCTTTTATTTTTTAATTAAACAGTGATGTCAAATGACATCACAGTTCCTAAAAAGGGCTTTTAAGATAAGAAAAAAAAACATTTGTTTTAATCGATTATATTTCGAACTAAGTAGTGACGTCAAAATAACATCGCAGCTCGTAAGAAGAGCAGTTAAGAACAGAAAAAAAATAAACAGTTATACAATACATGTAAATCATTTTCTTAACTAAATGGTGACGTCAAAATGACATCACAATTCAAAGGAGAGCAGTAAATATTTAAACAAATTAATTTTTTGTTAATAAATTATTTTCTTAACTAAACAGTGACGTCAAAATGACATTTCAG
Organism: Polydesmus complanatus; assembly: GCA_034692225.1. NCBI lineage: Eukaryota > Metazoa > Arthropoda > Diplopoda > Polydesmida > Polydesmidae > Polydesmus > Polydesmus complanatus. Next base: position 21,479 of record JAQGAZ010000901.1, read on the forward strand.
CTTGTAAAAAGAGCATTTTAAGCTAGGAAAAAATGCTTTTAACCGCCAACTTTTGACTCTCTTTCTTTATTCGTAATGTGTTTCTTTCTTACGTTGCGTTTATTTTTGTTAACTATAAATTTGTGAGGTGAAAATAAAGCGAATGCAAAATTAGCATTTAAAAATAGAAAGAAAAAGCAAAAGAGTTTATTGAAGCGATTACATAGAAATGCCTGTTTATGCGGTTTCAACTCTCGACTAATCAGATTTAGTATTTATTTACTCTCAAAATTTTCTTTACTTTTTTTTCATTATTATTTTTAAAAAACTGTTATTATTGTCTTCATGCATCCATAACTACATTTATTATTATTATTGTTGTTGTTGTTATTTCTTGTGAAATAATAGTTCGTATGTAAACATGAAAAAAAACATTTTCTTTTTAAGGAAAAAAAAGAAAAACGTTTTTGTTTATTTCGCGAAGGAAAATATAAATAAAAAAATATAAGGTTTTTTTTTTGGTTGGTGATTAACTTAGGTTAAGAAAAACAAGCGATAAATAAGACGATGACGACGACACCATGCGGAGAAAACGAGCTTTCTATTCAACGCATTTTCATCTTTTTAACATTTTTCTTTTTGTTTTCTCTCGTTTTTTTTTTTAATGTTTCTTTTTTTTTTTTTCTTATGGTTTTATCGGATAATCATGGTGATCGTAATTAGGCGGCTCTGACGAGCTCGTTTATGCTTCGATATATTTGTCATTGGTAGCAGACGATGAAAGTGATTCCGATTTTCTTCACTCATTTACATCATCTTTCTTTCTCTTTTTTTTTTTTTTTTGAAGGAAAATTTAGAGCTTTTTTTTTTTTTCTATTTTATTTGTTTTGTTTGTTTTTGAGAAAAAATAAAAGTCTAGTTTAACAAAAGAGCTCAAATTTTGCATTGTCACGTGTGGTTTTTTGTTTTGTTTTTGTTTGTTTTGTTTTATAAAAACATTTTTTTTTTGATCTCTAAGGATTGAAAATGTATTTTTTAAAAAAAAAAACATAATAATGGGAATAATTTTTACATAATTATTAACTATGATGTTAATTTAATGGGTAATACAGTAGTTGACTCGAGATTCTGAAAGTTTGAATAAGAAAGAAAAACATTTTGCTGATGCAGCGAATATAATAATATTGTTTAAAACTTACGGTACTTAAAAAATGTAAAATTATTATCATAATATTATTTTATACCGTAATTCTAGAAAATGTTTGCTATAATAATAATTGTGCATTCAAGGTTCTTTTTTTTTTTTTTTTTTAAAAAAAAAGCCATAGAAATACCATTGTACTGTATGAGAAATAGAAAATTAGAGACGGGGAGAAATTAATAATTATCAAATTAGAATTAATCAGTATTATTAAACCCCCAGGCACATTTTTAGTTTGAAACATTATTTTCTAGTTCAAGAGATAAGCAAGCCTTTCATAATTTTCATTGTTTTAACATTAAAAAAAAACAAAAAAAAACACTGTTTTAATTACAAAAAATGTTGTTTTAAACATAATTATGAAACTTTGTTTTAAGGACAAAAATATTAGATAGAAAACATTGTTTTAAGGGTGAAGAATGATTTTATGACTAAGAAGTTTATTTTTCTTATAATAAAAACTGCTTCCAACAAAGAACATGATTTTATAATAGGCATGAAAGGTTATTTATAAGATAGAAAGCATTGCTAATAGAGAGTTTACGGTAAAGCTTTTTTGTCTGAAATTCTTATGCTCATAACGTCATTAAAATGACGTAATATAAGAAATATATGGAAAAAAAATCATGTTTGGCACGACGTCATTACAGCTTTAAGCATAATGATTACTAATTGCAAGGACTATAGCGCCTATATTGCAGTTTAAGAAACTCAAAATACTGCAATAAAAATAATAAATACTGTATAGGGTCATCCTAAAAGAACAAGCCGATTTCATGACGCAATATTTTATTAAAGAAATGTAATAAACAATTCGATATGGTCGTCTCCTGCCGCACGAGTCACACATTACACATTTTAAAATACAAAGTAAAACTTGAATACAGGATTGTATAGAATACATGTGACTTGATTAAAATTGTTTATAACATTTCCTTAATAAAATTTTGCGTCATGAATTGGGCTTATTCTTTTAGGATGTCTCTATATAATAGGTTAATGCTTAAAGGAAGGTTTTACTACCGCGGTGAAAGTTACGAGTTGAATTTTGAAAAAATAATGAAGCATTTAGTACTCGTAATTTTTTTTTTTTATTAACTTTACTTGTTCGATGAAACTTTTTTTAATTATTTTTTTATTTTTAAAAATAAATAAATAAAAAAAAGGTAATTTATTTTTACTTTTTAAGTTTTTGAATGCGCAAATAATCCAAACACAGGGGAAAATAGTATCAAAAGTTTTATGAAAACGATGCTCATTCTTTGAACAAGAAAGCAATTTTACGAGTAGGCTATACAGTATACTGAATCTTAAGGAAAAATTTATTCTTATAATTCTGTTTGTTTGTTTTTTCTCTCGTGTTTTTATCTAAAAAAAAAATAAATAAATAAAATAAAGTGATCTATAATATTATATATGTACTGAAGTTTGAAAGAAAAAACTCAAAAGTGGACTTTGAAATGGCTTCTTCTCCATTTTTGATTTTATTTTATTTCTTCTAACGTCTTTGAATGCGCAAAATTGTATGCAGTTTGAAAATAGAAGATATTTGAACGTATCATCAAACAAATCTTCTTTTCTTTTTTTTTTTCTATCTTTCTTTCTTTTATACGCATACATATATATTTTCTATTATTCCATCCGCCATTTTCTCCACTGTTGTTGGCTACGATTCCATTTCCATGCTCGTAGACCGGAAGTATGTCCGAATGATCGCTTCTCATTTTTTTTTTTTTAAGTATTTACACGTACTGTTTTTAAACATGAAAATGTCCGCATAAGTTTCGTATATAAAAACGGATTTTTTTTTCTATCGAAAAGGAAGAAGAAAAAGTATAATATTTATTTATATATAGATTATATAAAATGTCCATTTTTTTTTTTTATTATTTTATCTTATTTTTGGTGAATAAAAAGTCTCCTATTTCTATCTCTTTTGATAGAAAAAATTGCTTCGGTCGAGACTTTGTTCATATTTGCTTTACTCTCTCGAGACTTATTTTTTCTACGATGGTTTGTCGATTTGAATTGATTTACTCCATTCAACCTCGCCTACAATTCTTATCCATGTACAGAATGTACATTTTATTATTATTATTTTGATTGTTATAGCGTCTTCTCTCTTAATGCAAACTCAAAAATGTTTAGATTTTGACTTTTCAATGGAAAACTTGCAAATCCCACTCATATTTTATTTGATCATATTTATTTAAGTTATTTATTTAAGTTTCGTTAAACGTTGTTTCAAATCTTCGTTTGATATTTAATCTTAGATTGGTTAAATTGGGTCATTATATCTCAGTCAGACTCAGCGCTACCAGTAATAGAAAAAAATGAGTTTAAAATAACAATTGAAAAAAATTTTAATTTATGATGCGTTTGCGCATATTTTTTTTTTTTTTATAAAAAATACTGTTTAAGTTTTGGTTTTATGGACTAACGTTACCGCGGATGTAACGTCATTTTTTGGGACTCCCTTAGCCATCGTATCAAAAACTCTGTTATTGCGTCAAAAAAAAGTCTGAACACTATCTATTTTTTTACATTACAATGTACATGGACTGTGAAACTTCTCGCAAGACCTCTTCTCAATACTTCCGTTTTGAGACTGTACATGTAGGCTACTTCAAAACCTTCCCTCCGATTTCTCTCTACTGCATTACTATGACCACCCATTTCTGGTCTCTATTTCTAGCCCATTGAGGCTATACAAGTTGTAATAAAAAAATTGACTTTTGAATCAACTTTTTAATTGATTGAAAAATCATCAAAAATTGAAAATGTAAAACCATCAAAAATTGAAAATGTAAAACTATTAAAAAAATTAAACTCTTCTTAATTCTAAACAAATTTATTTGTACTATTAACAGTTATTTGAGCATAAAAATTAAAGAAGAAAAAAAAATGTCAAAAACTAAAAATACCGTACGCGTAAAAAGTTTTTTGAAGTAAGAAAAAAAGCCGAGGGTAACGGGTGGCAAGTGGACCATTGTTCAAAATCGACCATTGTATTTCATGATTTATCGTGTCCTCCTCCCGCTCTTTTTCCACCATTCGATCACCACATTTTTTTTCTTATTTTTTATACATATATATCAGAAAAAGAAGAAAAAAAAAAGTGTTCCTTTTGTACATTGTGAACCATGATCAGTGCGACACGAGAACAGAGATAGGGTGCAGCAGCATCGATAACCGAAGCGGGAGAGATGAAGAGAGAGAAGGAAAAAAAAGTGAGAGAGAGAATGAAAAGGAGCATTATTTATCACCATCCAGTCATAACAGGAGTCGAAAGTAACCAGTCGTGACAAAGATGGATGACACACAAGCCCTTTTATTATAACCGTTACACAGAGAGAGAGAAAAATAGCTGTTCAATTGGAAATGTGTTGAATTCAGTTGCCACTAGACGGCGTGACACGAGAAATAAAAAAAAGAAAGGGGTCGAAAGAAAAACACGCGTAGTATAGAGAGTGATAGAGAGAGTGGGAGAGAGAGAGAGAGAGAGAGAGAGAGAGAAAGAGTGACAAAGAAAAGGTCCTTCACACAAATAAGAATAGCATTGTATAACGGTTGTATATGGGAAGAAAGGTTGATTCAAGGCAGAACAAATAAAGAAAAAGAGAAGTTTTATGAAAAAAGGGGACCCACATTGCGTTGCGTTTCACCTCCGATTCAATGCTCTCTTGTCACACACACATACACACCGCTTTGTGTATATCATCCCTACCAACCGTTGCGTTACGGTTACGTTTTATAAACTCACACGTACTAATATGTAGCAATCGCAGAATGCGCAAACTTTTTAGTGGTACGGTAAATAAAAGAATCTTTTTTCTTTTTTTTTTTAACTTAATTTCCTTTCGTCTTTCAATGTGTTTTCAAGGGTTCTTCTCTTGAAAATGTGTTTGTCACCCATTGATTTCGTTTTGTTTAATTCCTATGTTATTGTTTTCACACATACAAAAAAAAAAAAAAAAAAGAGAGATTGAAATAAGGTCTGCTATGACATTTTTTTTATCTCAGCTGTGGTAAGAAGGTTCCAGTATGCACTTAACTTTGTTACCGATTAATCTATGTTATTGTTATTATTAAAAAAAGAAAAACGAGCATAGGCTACTCATTTTTTTTTATATTAAAAAAAAAAAAGCTTTATTTAAGTTTTGATCTTGTTTTAAAATGTAATTTAAAAAAATTTTAATTTAGTTTTTCTATTTTTTGTATCGAAAAGCTTTAAATCTAGATTAAGTAGCTTTATCTGTCTTTAAAAATCATGCAAAGACTTAATAATAATTATTAATTCAGTGAAACCAGGATATAGTGCGATTCAAGGAACAGGAAAAAATTCGCACTGTAAACGGGTTTTACTGTAATTCTCATTTTAAGTTGATCTGAATTTGTTAAAACTTTTCATTATAATTTATACTGCATTTCGTTGTCACATAACCTCTAAATCTAGATTTAGCAACTTAATTTAAATTTACAAGAAGATTTAGTAAAGCAACTTTCTAGAATCAAAACTTAAAACAATCATACGTTTTTATTATTAAAATATTTGCGCATGCGCAGACTTAGCAAAACTTTTTAGAATTTAAAAACTGTTGACATTTGTTTACATGAAATTCGCAATGTACATACAACTTAGATTTATCATTTGTTTTTATTTTATACAAGGCTTTTTAAGCATGTAAAATGAAAGCGGTGGCGTAGAATACACAGAGGAATGAGACGATGTTTTTTTCTATCCCTCTTCTCGGTTGAGCTGCGCAGAGCAGGGTGAATATCGCAGCGTAATGAATTGTAATAGGAGGGTCAAAGGATGTCAATTGGAGAGCGTGGCTTAAATTAATCACTGTGTCAGTTCTCGTGGAAGAACAAGCCGCGGAAATGAATTTTGATAGGCAATTTATGTCCTCCGTCGTTTTTATGTTTGGTTAGACGAGCGCGATATATACATACGCGTAACGCATGAGAAACACGAGGAAGAGGAGCGGAGGGGGAGAGGGAATAAGGTCCTGCTCGTCGCACAGGGCATTCGAATAGGTCCGAACCACGCCTTTTACTTTACAACTACTTAATATAAGGGGTTATTAATAGTCTCTATGGCCTTTACAACCGATAACATCAAAGAGAGATTGATATCCATCCACTCTCGTACACTGCACGTTGAATGGGAAGACAGAGTGATGGAGAGGAGAGATTGAAATTCCTTGTTAAAATTTTACCCATCGTTTACCTCTCATAATTCCATTTATTATACCGTAAAGTGAGTCCCGTTCAAGACGGAAACCTGTAGGAGCGGGCAAAAGTTGGGGAACGCAATGCTACAACAGCTCTACAGTGGAAACCTGTCTACCCCGAAAACAAACATGTATTTTGGGCATCAAAAGTTGCAAAACTATTTTAAACCTGCTTAAGGCGGAAGATAAAAAAAAAACTTTAATGTATGATACGTAAAAAGGGGGAAATGGGTGCAGTAAATACAATATTATTTTTATTAACTTTGTGATTTACAGTTTACTTGGCTTAACAAGGTTTTACAGGTTGAGCCAGAAAAACCTTGAAAGTGCTTATATTACCATTAGAGAAATAATAAGGCTTTCAGCTGACATATCTGTATTCATCATTACTGTATTTATTTTTTTCTTTCATTTTCTTGCTAAAGCGAAAATCTGAAAGAACGGACAAAATAGGTGGGCACCGCCTGATTCCGCCTTAGACAGGTATTACTGATGAAGTAATTTAACTCGATTTAATTCTTACGTTTTACACTGATTTTAATCTTATTTTGTAGCTAATAAAAAACTAAAAATTCGCTTTAAATTTTACATTTCCTTATTTTTACATTTTTTTCCAACGCGCACAAGATAAAAAGCTGTTAATAAAGCGTAATTATTGTTTATTATACAATATTTTTCATTTAGAAAAAATAAAAATAAATGAGGAGATTAATATTTTTGTGAGAAGGAAAAAAAGAGGAAATGTTGATGTTATTATCGTAGTAAATAGCGTAGATAAAATTCATTGAAAAGCATTTTCTAGGAAGAAAAAAAAAATGTTCGGAACCGGAAGGAGTCGGTTTCGGGTTTTGAGTTTCTATCTCGTTCCATCATTCTGACTTTGTGATGAGCGCCCGCGAAGAGTGCGGAAAGAATAGTAGGGGGTGTGGGGGCGGGAGTGGCAGTGGCTGCTTTTGTTGCTCGCAAAAGTTCACATGTCACGAACACCATCTCTTCTTCTAATGTAGACTTTATGTTAAAAAGAATACGCCGCACTATCGTCTCGCAACCTTTGGCTCGTTTTCTTTCGCATCTCTTCAGCGGAGCCGGCTTCAGGTTTTGCGGGGCCTTCAGGGAAAGTTATTAGTAAGACCCCCAAATTCTAAAACTCAATTCAAGCGAGTAATTACTTTTTAAAACTCCATTTAAACAAGTGTTTACTTCTTAAAACTCTATTTACGCGAGTATTTTATTCTTAAAACTGCATTTAAGCGAGTACAGTATTTACTTCTTTAAAAACTCAATTTACGCGAGTATTTACTTCCTAAAACGCCATTTAAGCAACTATTTACTTCTTAAAACTCCATTTAAGCAACTATTTACTTCTTAAAACTCCATTGCATTAAGCGAGTGCTTTTACTTCTTTTTATTCTAAAATATTAACAACTTTAACTTTTTGCGAAATTGTGATTGTGTTGGGCCCATGTAACTAGAGTGTCTGAGCTCCACTGCCTGGAAGGATGAGAAACGGGTCTGAAGAAGATGAGAGCGAGGTTAATAAAAAAAAATAGAAAATTGATGACGAAGAGATGAACGAATGAATAACAACGGGAGAAAGAAAAAAACATACAAAAAGATAGGAAGAAAAAAGACGAGTTTGCTTTTGCCGAATGAAAGCATTGTCATGTATTCTCGCTAATGTACATTAGTTTGGCAATGGATTACACAATGTCGGAAAAAGATCCTGCTTCTTAGAGAGAGAGAGAAGCACAATTAGGATGGGATGCCTCATTTAGCAAGTTGCGAGTGACGTCGCATGCGCCCGCCGCTATACACATGACAATAGAAAGAGAGAAGTCGAGATGTACGCGACTTTTGTTATTCTTGTCGTAACGCAACGCCCGTGTGTTACGGTTACGCCATATGTATACGAACTCTAGTGATTTGGTGAATCGAGAGTATACCCACACACACCCTCTCCCCCCTTCGATGTCACTTGCAGGAGAAGAATACACTTCCGGATCGTCGTAGAATGAGTTGGCGATTGCTTCTTTTTAAATTTTCTCTTTTTCTCTACTTTTTATTCAGTGATTTTACATTTTTAGATTCAATTTTTTTTTTTTTTAAATAAATAAATAAAAAAAGAGTTTTCAATTATTTGAAAAAACATTATAATTATTGGTATTGTAATATGCATGGAACACTTCAATTCTGCCATTAAAACGCGACGTTTATTCGTTGGATAATAATAATTTTAAAAATTTAAGTTGCGTTGCGCCCTCTATTAATAATACCAAGCACTCGAAAAGAAAAACGCAACTTACATAAAGCCAAATCTGAGTTTTAATGATGTCACCAAACAATATATGTGTAGGCCTACATTAAAAATAGGGCATACTGGTAATTATTTTTAAGTAAAAATTGTAATAAGATTTGGAATAATCGTATAGAAACTTGGGTAATATTTCTTAATCTAAGATTTAACAATTATTATTTTTTAATAATTGAATAGCTTGGAATTTAGTTGTGACTTTTTTTCAGGAGTAAATTACACCACTCGTATAATTTTATGTTTATAGTAGTAAGTTAAAATATTTAATTGCATTAATAGGTTTTTTGGGGAGTTTTTTTCTTTAATAAAAGCACAAGTTTTCCATGGAAAACAGTTGAAACTTACTCAAAAATCAAAATATGGTTTTTTTTCATAGTAATTAAATGTTTATATTTTGGTTTCAAGTGTTTCACCCATAAACTGCACTCGTATACCTTTTCTATTTACGGATATAATGCCAAAACATTACAATTATTATAAACATAATTAAGATTTATTTTCTTTTTTTGGGTGAGGAATGTGGAAAAAAAAAATGGTTTAATTTGTTGATTAAAGAAGTAAAAAATCAACAAAAATTTGTGTTTTTTTACTCAAACGGTGCATTACAGTACCGGTACTTTCACTAACATTTCATGTCGAAAATATAACTTATTGTAGTTACTGTATAAGGTTTTAACATTGTCTTATATTACAATGACGTGTATAAGCTTTTATACACATAAACTTGATAATTTACACAAATAAATACCATTGTTAGTTGTTGTTTTTTTAGGAAATTTAAATTTTACGTAATGGAAATGATTATTTTTTGAAGAGGAAGAGAGAAAGAATGTTGCTTATCTAAAATATCAGTTGCTTACGTCATACTCTCTATCTCTTTCCTATTATTCTCAATGCTTAAAGATTGAAATTCAATAGGCATTTTCATTTGAGCAGCTTCTATATAGTCGATTTCACTTTCAATCCATCTCTCTCTTCCTATTCTTTCTGTCTCTTATATACTTTTCACGTACATATACAAAACTCTTTCTTCTCTTCGCATTCAACCATATACATCTACACGCACGTCCCAACAACCTAGCTTTTTACAGTATTAATGTTTTTTTTTTTCTTCTTTTATTATTATTATTTCGTCTGCTTTTTTTATATATATTTTTATTTCGAGAAATCTTCATTCTCTTTTTCGTTCACTCGTTCAACAAAAATCATGATGTTGTTGGGTGGATTTTGAAGAAGAAGGAAAAAAAGAGTAAAGAAAAGAATTGAGGGTTTGCTGTTGGTAAGGGGTGGCAAGCTCTGGCTGGATGAAAAATCAAAATGTAGTTGGGGTAGGGAGAGGGGGGTAAATGTGAGGGAGGAAGGGGGGGGGGGGGAGGAGAAAAAATAAATAAAACGAAGGAGGAACCTTCTTGTTCGTTCTTCTGACCCGAGTGCCTATTGAAAATGAAAATAAAAGCAGCAAAACTTACTTAAAATCATCCATTATAAGTCGTTAATAAAAGAAGAGAGAGAAAAAAGTTCACTTTATTTCCTTCGCTTTTGTTGCTCCTTCCTAATCACTTCTCTCTCTCTCTCTCATTCTCTTTCTTTTTTTAAAAAAGCTTTAATTCAATGCAATCTTGCGAGGACACATCTTTCTATATTTCGTTTTTTTACGCGCTTTTTCTGAGCCCACACGAGTCATCTCTCTCACTCTCTTTCTATCTCTCTCTCACTCACTCTTTTCATTCTATCTTTTGTAAATTCATCTATTGTAACTCCATCGCCTCGTTCAATGTTGTTATTGCACCGCCGTCTCTCTCTCTCTCTCTTTCGGTGTAGAAGCGTTTACCTAGATCATACCTTCACATTATTAAAGTCACATTTTCATCTCATTTCTCTTTTTCTTCAATCGAGAAAAGAAGAAAAAAAGAGAGAGAGAATGAGAAAAAAAAAACTAATCTTTTTATATTATTTTATTATGATGATGATGATTATTATTATTTACCAGCGGTAATTCGAAAAGCGGGGAGTGAAATTCCTTTGAATTTATACGTGTGTTGTAGCGATTGGGGGTGAGGAGGAGGGGTAAACGATTAGTTTGAAGGAGAAAAAGAAGAAAAAAAAAAGCGATTAAAGTTTTTTTTTTTATTATTATTATTTTTAGAAGAAGAAGAATTTTTTTTTTATTGTTACCGGGTATTGTTGAATGGTGTAAGTAGCAGACGCCGGTGTATTTGTGGAAATTGAAATGAGATTTTAAATGTATGGATGACCATTAGAATTTTTTTTTGCTTTTTTCTATTAAAAAAAAAAAAATTTGTTTACAATAGGAAGGAATTGTATATCTATAGCACGCGCTTTGTGGGTCGTGCGAGCACATTCTTAAGGCCGGGGGAGAGGGGGAAGCGAATTGTATGGGGTTTAAATTACGTAAAGGAATGTAACCTGTAGCTCCGAAATTAGGTACCGGTATCGTTGTTGTTGTAGGGCCGAATCGGCTTTTTTTTTTATCTACCGTAATTCTCTTTTGTTAAAAGCTATATTATTGGAACGAAATAGGCCTACATCTGTTTAAAAAGTATTATTAATCATATTTCGTTGCTACACGACTTTCTTAAATCTAGATTAAGCGAGATAAGACGAGATTTTTTTAAATAATGCTCCTTGAAATGCCATCTTAGAATAAGATCAAAACTTAAAACCAAGTTTAAATAAAGTTTGCTCATTGGCTTGGTTCACACAATAGTTTTGCTTTGTTTTTTATTTGGTAGCACAAGCAAAATTGATTTGTCAGATGGTTTAACAAATTTTAGAGAAAAAGGAGATTTAATAAATCTTGTTTCAGAAACTTTAATCTGGCTCAGCAAAACTTTCTTTTTATTGCGATTGTCACTTACAGATTTAGACTTATGTAATCCACGTTTAAGTTTTAATCTTGCTGTAGAAAGCAGTATTACTGAATCTTGTTTAAAGACATTTTCATTTTGGTTTATTAAAAACTGCTTTTGTAGCTAGCAAAACTTTCAGAATCTAAATTAAATCACTTAATCTAGATTTTCGAAACTCGGTCTTGTTCAGTGATCTAGTTTTATTTTCTTGATCGAATTATTGTTTTTTACCAAACATAAAACTCGATTAAGTTAGCTCGTTTATTAAACACCTCATTTGTTGTACACCCACAAAAACTTTCATAATTATTAAGGATTCCGTCTCTTAATCTAGATTAACAATTGCGATTGATAGTAATCCCCTAGCAGAGCATTGTGTGTGTAGAGGGCGTTGTTAGTGGCGAATGCTCATTACTTGGCTTTATGATCCTTCATTGTGACTTAGGTGACGTGTATAGCAGCGTTTGTTTACATTATAAGCGAGGTGAATATTGGCCGTAGGTGGCGCTCATGCTGGAGATTTTGTTATTGTAGCGCGGGAATAAAAATATTGCGTTATGAAATCTAAGCTGCGGCCTATTGATTTCTCTACTACAATACGTAGTCTTGTTTATTTAGCTCATCCGGAAATTGGAGATTTATCGAAATTATATGAACGATAGTTGAGCTTTGCTGCCATATGAGTAATACCACGCACTGGCAACTCGCTTAATTTGTTGATTAGTTTTAAGATTCTTATGTCGAAATTTGAACGGTAATTAACATTGGTTATCTTGAGATTTGTATTTTTGCTGTAAATTAAGCCAAGGTTGATTTGCTCAATTTAGATTAATAAATCCAGTGATTATTAATATTTATTTTTTGTATTTTACACTGATCATAGTTTTCAATATGTTGTGGTTATTATCTACTACATGTACGTTGTTACTATTAGCGCGCTAATTTTTTTTTATAACTGATTAACAATTAGCAACAAAATATTTTGCTTTAATTAATAATTAAAAACTATTTTTTCATTTATTTTTTTTAAATAAATGTCGTGCATTGACACTGGCGACTAGAAATCAAAGCGATGACGTCACGCACTTGAATCGATTGTTATAATAATATGGCAGCGTTGAAGATGTTTCAATCGTTGATTAAATATACATTTATAATAATAATAATAAAAAGAGATGTGGTTTTGCAGGAGATGATTGCGAGGATGGGTGGCAACATTGTATCTGATATCCCAGCCCTCCCCGACTCTCCCTCTCTCATCATCCACCCCTTTCACAGGCTTACAAATTTTCCTCTTTACTATTTCCGTTCATCTTCTACTTTTTCAATCGCCATCTCTCTGTCTCTCTCTTTCTCTCCATCTCTGTGTTATTGTTATTATTCCGGTCGCAGCGTCGTGAAGTGAGCAAAAGCTGCAAATGGATCCAATATCTAGAATATCCGACGCCGCTGCCGCCGCCGCCATCACACTTCAATCTCTCTCTCTCACACTCTTTCACTCCGGATCCGTAGAAATTCATAAAGAGTGAAGTGCGCGCGGATGGGAATGAGACTCGATTACTAAGTGCGATCAATTGATACGCACAATTGCCAAAGTAAACATTCGCCGGATAATGGCTTTTTCTCTACGCTCACGTCATCCTTTTCTATCAGTCAAAACAATAAGGAGTGAGTGGGAGGGGCTTCATTTGTAACAGGGATAATGAGAGCGAAAAAGAATTATTAATTTAATAAGTAGTTGACAAATTAACCCGTTATAAATTCTATTGGAATAAAAGTAACTATTGAAATTGAATTAATTTACGATATAATTATTGTACTTTACAGAGAATGTAGTTTTATAGGTTTAAGTTTAGTTATAGATAAAGGTTTTGTTTGGATATAGAATTGCGTATTATTTGTGACGTGTTTTCATACGAGAACTTTTTTTTGTGTTAAAAAAATTATTGTCCTTAATTTTAGGACAATCATTGTTATTTTTATGAAAATTGTTGATAATTTTAAGAAAATATTTCTTAAAATTACGAAAAGTTTTCTTAAAAATAAAAACAATTACATGTACTGTATTTTCTTAAAAAATAAGAATATCTTAGCAATATTAGGAAAATTGTTATTAGTTTTATTAAAAACGTTCTTAATTAATAAAGAATCGTTCTTAATTTTAGTGAAAATCGTTCTTAATTGCATTTAAACCCACTTTTAATTCTAGGAAAATCATTCTTAATTTTAGTGAAAATCGTTCTTAATTTTAGTGAAAATCATTTTTAATTTTAGTGAAAATCGTTCTTAATTTTAGTGAAAATTGTTTTCAATTTTAGTGAAAATTGTTTTCAATTTTATTTAATACTCCAGTATTATTTTTAATTACATGCATATTAAAAATAATTTTCAGTTTTAAGAAAATCGTTTTTAATTTTTAGGAAAAGTTTCTTATATTAAATTTTTTTTTTGTTATTTTAAGAAAATCGATTTTAATTTTAAAAAAATAGATTTTAATTTTAAAAAAATAGATTTTAATTTTAAAAAAATAGATTTTAATTTTAAGAAAATTTCAGTACGAGTATGTTAAATTCTGTTACATGTATTACAGTATTTCATTGAAAGTCGTTTTTCATTTAAGAAAAATTGTTCATAATTTAATTGATAATTAATCGTTCTTAATTAAAAGTGTTTTTATTTTTTAGAAAATTGTTTTCTATTTCGAGAAAATTATTTTTAATTTTAAAAAAGGTAGTGAGGTCCGATCAAATTGCTTTGCGGTTAAGCGAGATTTAAGTGAGGATTAAGAGAAATTGATTAGGTAGAGTAATGAAACTACAACCATAATTATGAAAACTAAAATAAACTAAAATGTGATTAATACCCCTAATGTAAAAAAAAAAAAAAAACATTTTTTAATGCAATCATTTCTTAACTTAAAAAGTGACGTCAAAATAGCATCGCAGTAATTCATAAGAAGAATACTTAAGATAAGAGAGGCGAGGGAAAAACCCGCCACTATCTTATTCTTACTTAATATCAAATTTTTACTCATTTCTTTAAAAAGCCAAATAGGATTAATGAGAAAGTTTGCGTTGTTTATCGAATAATAATAATGTTGTTTATTCGTCGTAAAACAAGAGTTTGCATTTTGTCGTTGACGTAATGCGATTCTGGCCTATCTTCACCACTTGAGGCCATTTTATTAATAATGCGTTTTGTTAATGGAGCTTTGTCGTCGAATGAATTTCGCTCGTGTCTACAATACAATTTCCGGTTTCGCACTTCGTCATCCTACGCGCACTCTTTTATCTTTTTATTCATTGGCGCGTTTAATAAATTAGTTTAAAACTCAGTTTTATCTGCTCGATAATGCGCGCTAATTGTATTTCTGTCGGATGTTTCTGTCTAAATTACGACTCGTCTTATCTATTCCCTCTCACTCTCTCTTTCTTTTGCTTTATAATATAAAATAATTTGGATTCTGGCCAACGCTTGCTATGTTGTTTTTTTTTTATTATACTAAGGGCCTTATTAGTTGCCGCACTTACATAGAAATACCAACTCATATTTCTATTTTCACCGATTTACCCACTCAACTGTGTTTTATTTCTAACAGGGCCGTATTTACGCCTTGGGAACTGCATCGTATTAGCCGTATAGACGCAAGTAGCAAACTATTCTACTGTCCCGCGCTTGTAAAGTTTTGGTTTAATTCATGTTTTGGGGGCGGCCAAGAGCCCAATTTCTTCAAACAATTTAGCGCCTTAAGGGTGGCTAAAATAGCTTGGCCTCGGAGTTGAAAATTTGATATTCCCCCCATGCTTCGGCTCCATATTATGCAAAACCTAGGGCCTCTTGCTAACATGTCATGCTACTGGGGAAATTAGTAAAATTTTAAAGAAAATGAACGAAATTTTCAGAAAAATTGACGAGATTTTTAGGAGAATTAGCGAAGTTTTTTACACCCGTGTTTGCCGGTGAGGGATAAACTCTTTTTTGCAAGTTAAGAAAATTGTTCTCAATTTTTGGGAAATTGTTTTTAGCTTTATTTCTTAATTTACGAAAACTCGTTCACAATAATATAGAAAAACTATATTTTTTGTGTTATTGAAAATAATTTTATTAAAATCCGTTCTTAATTTTGAGTAAGATCGTTTTTACCGGTGTATGGTTTATGATAATACAGTATAGACTTTTGTTTTATCCAAGTTTTCTCTTAACCGAGGTACATACACTAGTTCGGATAATACTGTATGGATAAATTTCGATATTTTCGATGGAAAAACAAATGCTACGAAAAGCAACGAAAACAAATAAAATGAAAGAGTGACGTGTTTTTGGTGACTTATTTTTGCATTAAAAGTTAACATAGCATAATAAAAGGTAAACACGGTTGGGGTAATAAAAGTAGGTAACTTATAATATTTAGAGTGGTAAATAAAAAGAACAATGCACTTAAGAAACTGAGCCCATGACGAGGAGTTCATGAGGAACCAGAAGTCGTCTGCATGGCGGAGCAAACTTTAAGGCAAAACAAAAAAAGACTCGATTGAAGAAAAATAAATAAAGAGATTTACGAGCAGCCATAAATTGTGATCGAAATGTATCCAGACATAAGGGGTTAAAAGGCGCAAACATTTGCTTTTCTTATTCATGAGTTTTTGCGGTTTGTCGTAACATTTTGTCTTAAAATTCCTTCGCTGGCTGTGAGAATATCTATCTGTCAATCGCCTCAATAACCATTTGTTTTCTTTCCTCGTGTTTACGTTTTAATTAAAAGAACGAACAAACAAAAGTACACTCGAATTGCGTTGATTTACGTTTTTTTTAATGCGATCAAGCAAAAAAATAAAACTAGGATTTTACATAACAGCCATTGAGATTGTTTCTTGCTAACATGATTATGCTGTATCCGGAATGATTTGCGTTTTGCGGACAAATGCTAACTCGCGAATAATTATTATTCAAATACGAAAATAATTAATGTTTACTTGTTAAAACGTCATTTTCTTTAAGATTTTAAGTATTTTACTAGTGAGATTTTTAAGGAAAGGAAAGAATATTTTTGTTAATTAATTTAGACTTTATTAGCATGCGCTTGTTAGGTCTGTGATTGCTGTAATAATGTACAGCAGTAATCTCGGATGTAACGTCATTTTTCGAGATGAGATAGAAGACATTTCATTTTGAAATCCTTGAATTTCTATAGCAACAACAGACTATTCAGATATATAAAAATAATTATTATGGTTAATGATAGATGGTACATAAAATATTATTTCAAATTAGTTGATAATTTTAAAGGTAAACATGGCATTTTTTTTTTTTAAAAAAAAGTCGGGTATTATTTGTCGAGGGTTTTTGATTTTCGTTTCAGACTTGATGTAATTTTTACGTCATATTTTAGTTAAGTGATCTTATACGATCTTCATTTTTTATCATTATAACGGCACCTCGGGTATAACGTTATTTGTCGTGGAACAAAAACTCTATTATTCCGTCAAAAATAATGCTTAGTAGAAATGTAGGCTATGCTTATTATAATAAAGTTGGCTTAATTATCATTAAGTATGTATGCATTAACATAGCTTATTAAAGCAGTAGTATTGATGGAATTCAATACAAATTCATTAAATGCTGGGTCTTTTTTTTGTCATGTCGCTATAACCGAGTTTTACTAAATTTCGTTGCCAACGGTTTCATAAATTGAGATTTAATGCTTTTTCTATTACTGGTAATTAAATTGTATCCAATTAACTTTACTACTTTATTTTTAAAAATTATTATATAAATACACAGTAGGCTAATTGAACTTACAAACAAGAAAGAAAAAAACAAATGTGCATGAACCATTTTCCCGCAAAGACAAGAAAAAATTAGCATAAGTTATCTAAATATAAAGTTTTCTAAAGGATCAAAGTTTTTGCTTATCGTTTGTAATTTAAGGACGTCGTAAACTTGTAACAACTCAATTGTCTTTAGCAATAAAAATATCCAAACAACCACTAATAAAATGTGTAAAATTATCGTTTCAATTTTACCGTTTAAAAAAAAACAAGTTCATTTCTATTCATTAGGATTGTTATTATTATTTTCAACAGCAACGAAAAAAAAAAGGAAGGATAAAGGTTGATTGATACGCTAAACAATAATAATTTTTGATGAATAAGCCAGAACGATAAGACGAAAAAAAATCTTAAAAATTCTATTGGGTTTTTTTTTTTTTTTTTTCAAACCGCAGAGAACACACGCTGTTTCGATCACGATCGACTCGCCTCATTTGTCACTCATCTCGTTCAAAGGGTGAACCGGCTTACGTGATCTCCGATCGTTCGCTCGCTACCTATAACCACGTAGAACAATACGTCAATCAAAACTACCTCCAAAATCAAGATAAATTTCTTTCTTCGTCCAACTTTAAACCAACCTCAGTAGCGATGAATTAATCATTTTTTGTAGAGCTTTATTTTATGCAAATTTTAATCATTTTTTTTTTTTTTTTTTGAACGCGGAAACCAAAATTTATTATTAGGTATTTATTTTTACCAATAACAATAAAAAAAACCCTAAGTTTTTATTGTTTTTCTAAGTTATTGTTTAAAAATACTTCTAGTCATCAAAAAATAAATAGCAAATGTTATTGAAACTAAAACTATTTTAATCTGAACTATAATTACCGGTATATAAAAAAAAATTTAAATGAGCTTAGGTTTATTAACTCGAACAAGTTAAAATATAATTTTTATTTAATCATTCCAAAATAATTTTTAATGAAGAGGGAGGAAAATGTGAAACTGAGGGAAGCAAAAATGATCGATTGCTTTGTATAAATAACGTATATTTTTTTTTTTTTGCCATTTATTTCCTGAGTAGAATGGGGAACAAACGCACCATATTCAAATACAGTAATATAAATACAGTATACAAAATAAAAGATGATCTATATTCTATTTCAATGACTATTTTTTTTTTCTTTTTATCGGCAACGTTTGGACAACAAAATAGGTTTGTGTATCGATTTCTATTGAAATGTTTCCATTACATCTCATTTTCTTCTCCATTTTTTTTTTTTTTAGCTTTTTGATAATTTAGTCATAACTCTCTTCGCATTTATCATTTTCCCCTTAGAACAGCTATTACGTACGGTATATCAGTTTACCTTCATTCGATCTTAATGTCATGTGTAAACATACACAGTATAGGGTCAAAATATATGTATAATATTAATATTTATAACAATCATGTTTTTTTATTCGCGTTCGCATTCAATTATACTATTTAAATTATATAGCTATCTGTTTTTTTATATACTGTAAGTCATTTGCCTTATCGATTTTTTACACAAATATTAGGGGAATTATTGTTTCAATAAAAAAAGTAATAAATTATTGGAGAGTATTTTCTTACTTTTTTGGTTCATTTTTAAACCCACAAGTTTTTTTTAATGAATTTGCGTCAGGTAACAATAATTTGAATTGCGCACAATTTGATTTAAACGGCGCTTCATTTCATTTAAATAGCACCGAATTAATTAACGCTTTATTGATAGGATTACGAACTAGCGATGAATTTGTCAAGCAGTAGTTCAAAATCAATTGGCTTCTAGGAACCGATTTTAGTTTCTCTATTGGGGCGTAATGAGTGGTTGTTATTAAGTGTTATAATATAGGGAAATGAAACGCTTTAAAAAATTTAATTGTGTCGATTAGCATAATAATTATTCCTATTACTTTTCTCACAAGGTAAAAAATGTCGGTGTTAATAAAAATATTAGGCGATTATTTGCTTAATTAAGTATTTAACTTCTCATTAAAGCTTATGAAATTTGCTTTGGAGTTCTACGCCTCTTAAGGCTCTCTGTTTTTCAACCTATCTCAGTAAACCTTATAAAATTAAGAGTTGCCTAGTTCTTGCTATAAGGACACTCTGTATCTAATTATTCCGCAGATGGTTACTAACATATAAACAAAAATTGAATTCAAATTTTTGTCTCTAATTTTAAGAATGGTTCCTTGTATTATGTACCGGTATCTTTCAACTCACTAAAGAAGTAACACTCTTCGTTGAATGACATAAAAGCTTCATAAACACAGCAGCAGTCGATTGAAGAGTCTTTTATTATTAATTCAAAAAGTCAAAAAAAAAAAAGGAGATATTTTGCTGTTGCACTTTATAAAAGCGCAACAAAAATTCAATTATTTTCAAATTAATAACATCTTTTCACTTAAGATTTTTTTTTTTTTGAAAAAGAAAAAGAAAAAAAAAACAATAAAATATTGACAAATTTGTCTATTAATTACATAGGGAATAATTAAATATTCCCCATTATACCATACATATTTTTATTTACACCGTGTAGTAGTAGTATACAGTGCGTGTAGTAATAGTGCAGTACATTTTTGAGTAGTAGCTACTTCTTCAAAAAAAAAAAAAAAAAAAGAAATAGCGAACAAAAGCTCTGAACAAATATGTTTTTGAATTAAAATTTGACTTTATAATAATAAATTGTATAAAGATGTCACATCTGTCATTCATTTAACAACCAAAAACTTTGTCATTTTTCATTTCCTCTCCCACTTCCC